>VHZZ01031122.1:9377-20052 GCA_009801015.1 Silene noctiflora
ATCAAATTGTAAGTATGAATTGCTCTGAAAGTGATCAAATTGTAAGTATATATGAATTGCTCTGAAAGTGATCATTTTGGTTGTATATATATTATATTGCTGATATCCTGTGGTTTATGCTGCTGATGCTGCTGCTGCTAATTTATTCAGGATTTTGACTGGTATGAAACAAATTTATATTTAAAAAAAAATAATAAAAAAGCAATAGCAACGGTTATTACAATAAAAACCSTTGTTAATACATTTCACAAATACCCGCGCAATATTTTCAACAACGTATGTCAGAACTAATAACAACGGTAAAAAACCGTTGTCATTACATATAACAACGRTTATATAACATAAAACCGTTGTTATATATTTAAACACAAATAAAGAAGCCTATTTGGCGYCTTAAAACAACAACGCATATCAGAACTATAACAACGGTAAGTAACMGTTGTCATTACATATAACAACGGTTTTAGTAAAATACCCGTTGTTACTAATTTCCTACCAAAAAAGAATTGGCGCCAGATACAGATTTTCACAACGGATAACCTCTAGTAACAACGGTCATTTACCGTTGTTAAAGCTTCAACAACGGTTTTATAAAAATATTTAACCGTTGTTAAAACTATTAACAACGGACGCTTCAACAACGCTCGTGTTTTGTTTTAACAACGGTTTATAGACGTTGTTGTAGACTATTTTTATAGTAGTGTAATTTAGCTCGGTTTTACTTGTTTATTGCACTATTATTAGTGTTTTTATGAGCTAATCCCGTGTTCTAGGTATTTTGCTTGTGTTTAGTATATTTTGTAGGAAATGAAGCATTCGGTAGCTATTTCCCGTCAAATGTTCAAATATCGAGTTCACATGTCTAAGTGGAAACTGGATTGGATTGTGATTGGATCATGCAAACAAAACAACTTGGATTGATGATGAAATGTGGGAGTTTGGCAAATGTAAACAAATGAGAAAGAAAGCCCAAAAATGAAGTCCAAATGATTAAGTGGAGTTGCATGCTTAGTATTCCACAATTTTGCAATAAGTCGGATGGTGAAAGGCACTTAAAGACGTAGCATTGGATTCCCCCGGGTAATTAATCAAGAATTGAAGACTCATAGCGGAATTCACTCGTCTCCGATCGGGGTGGCCTTTCCCCGATCGGGGTGACCTTTCCTTTGATATTTACATTTCACCCCAAGTTTACCATATAAGGGGTGTTAATCCCGACTCTTAGGGACATGTCATTCTATACTTTTCATATACATTTTACATATTTCTCTTACTTTTCTCCTTAGTTTTCATAAATTATTTTTACTTTACAATTTGTATTCACAAACAATCCTTTAGTTACCATTGCAATTACAATATTTTGGTTAGCATTGTTGTTCCTTCTCAAGTTACAATCTCATTTCGGTAATCATTTTAATTTAGCATTTACATTGTTATTTCTTTTGTAAGTTAATGTTGTTATCTAATTTGCATTTGTTATTTAGTTATTAGTTATTTACATTTCTTATTATAGTAATCTACTTTATGCTATCGTTAAGTTATTTACATTTTAGTAATTACATTTCTATTCAAATTTTCATTTAGAATTTCATTATTAGTTTCTTCTTTTGTTTATGTTATCTAGTTTAGTTTATTTTCCTTTTCATATTTTAAGTCTTTACATTTCTTTTATTATGTCTATGTTTATCATTTCATTCTAAGTTAGTTTTACTTTAAATATGTGTGAGTAGTTTTCCTTTGTCTAGGGATTAGGGAAGCCATGCATAAGTAATACTTACATCATGTCAAATTAGAATGTTTTAATATTGCATACTTATTTCTATCACATGCTTGTTTTGTAATTGTTAGTCTTAGATTATTGATCACAATCTTTGATTAAATGTGTTAATACATTTTATAAGTCTAGAGGCACGAATTTGTAATAGACTAAACATGTAGTAGACCGATCTAGCCATAGCGAGAGCTCGTTAGAACCCGTTATATGGTCGACAATGATATCGATAGGTGGTTGTCAATAGACCTAAACATTTATCTTTATTATGCATTCCTAGTTTAACATGAACCATATTTCTATGCATGTTTGACCCGACTCCCCTAGACTCGTTTAATTATTATTGTTTTAATCATAATTTTATTCATCTTTGCATTCACTAATCTCAAAAACAAAAAAAGTAAACTGATCTTGATAGGAATCTATCCATAGCATTTCATAAAAGCAACTCCCGTTTCTCTGTGGTTCGACCCCTACCTTACTACATTCTTTTGTTAGCCAAGTCTAGGGTAATTTATCTTTGATAGGTGTGCGACCACCTCATTAGTTGCGCTTTTGGGTGTTAGTCGATTGTAGTGGTGGTGTCTTGGTGGTTAAAGGTGGTGGTTGGTGTAGTGGTGGCCAGTTGATGCGGAAACAGGGCAAGGGGAATAGTTTCTGTGAAACCATCTTAAGACGCCCACCGTGGCCTGTGTGGTTGTAGCACCCCCATTTATACAAGAGCCTTAACTAGACCTTCCTAGATAAATGAGACTGTTTACATCTCGGAATGACCGAGGTAGTGAATAAAAGAGTTTAGCAACCCAAAGCAATTTGGATAAATTAAACTCAAATGTCTTTTAACAATTTTTTTTTTACACAAATACAAATACAACTCGCAGCGGAAAATTAAAACGTCAAAACTATTATTGAATAAACAAGTGATCTAAATCTAAGTCGTCAAGTTAAGCACCTCGCACCTCCTAAGCTCCTAGTCTGCTAGTCTCAAGCACCTGTAAGTCTGCTCCCCATTTATGGTTCATCATAGATGTTCACGAATACACTGTCAACTATGAGGTTGAGTAGGATAAATAAACAACATATGCCACATAATTAATTAATAGCTTTCACTTTCACAATCCACTGAGCTCAACCACATTATCCACCAGAGACATGGTCTGTAGAACGAGCCTGGGGCCTTCCAATGCTCATACACACATTATCCACCAAAGACTATGCCTGGGGCCGTCCAATGATCATACACACGTTATCCACCAGAGACTAAGCCCGGGGCCTTCCAATATTCTCAATCCGATTCCACAATTTACTTATATAAAATATGCACCACTTAATAATAATAAACCAATCAACATGCAACCAAAAATTAACATTCATCACCCATATAATAACCACATGCCAATAAACACAAATTGCACATTATAGTTGAGTAGTATATCCTACCTTTTAGCAAATACTCCCGATTAGCAAATTCCAGCAAGATAGATTATCCGTAAAAAAAACCCGTCACCTTAAAACAAATAATAGTAGTAACAATTACTACGATAACTTAACTATATTTATTAATTATAATATATTATTATTAGCATACATAAATTATTAAATTAAAACCCATCTCAATAACCAACTAACCCACATACACTCACATACTCACCTAAGGCCTTCCTGGGTTTCGAACCCCCGACCTCATGCACCCACAAACAAATACGAACACCACTCACCTCACCGCACACCTCTCCTTCACCGCGATCCTTCTACCACCACCGTCATCCTCTAACCTTGACACCACCACCACTACAACCCCATCTCTGCCACCATCAACAACCACCACTGACGACTACCTAGCACCACTAGAAACACCACCCAACCTGACAGTCACCATAACACCACACAAACACCACACAATACCCAACTCCGTCCTTCCTCGCTCTCAGCCCACGTACAACCATCAACATGCCACCACAGCCACCACCATGACCCCCACAAAAACCACTGACAACCCACGATGCCAACCAGCCCATAGCCACCCTAGGTCAGCCACACGCGAAGGGTAAAAACCCTATTCGAAACCAAGTCTCAAAACAACACCATCGCCCCTATTTTCGCGTTTTCCGTAAACCGCCGCCACCACAACACCACCCTGACCCAACCAACACCGCCAACATCACCCCCTCACCACCACTATCACAACCATACCCTTCAACACCCCTAACTCCCTTTATACACGACACACTCACCCTCCCTGTTCCTTTCGACTTTCCGGCGACTCTTACACGAACCACCACTTCCGGCCACCACGACAGCACCAGAAGGTGCGCCAGACTCCCAGGAACCCAACCATATCATTCATTAGCCCAAACACTCATTTCACAACAAAACTTATTCGTCTTAAGACTCGACATAAGACTCGACACACACGGCAACCACCGCCTTACCAGCGTCCCTAACCACCCCACTAGGGTCGACCACCCACCAAGAAGGTAACCCAAGAAACCCAAGGTCAAGTTGACGTCTGACATGGCTACAAAATCCGTCTTAAACTCTAGGGCTCCTTCCTCCCATCTACGGTCCACCACCCAAAACCACCGGTCAACCACCAATCCACGGCCTAGTTCAAGGTGTCATGGCTATGCTAGGCAGTCTCCATGGTCACAACTAAGCCATAGGGTCACGGTCAAGCATAGTCAATCTAAGTCAAGATTAAAACGATAAACTACGAGACGGTCTTACCTTGTACACGAATAACGAGATAAAGAGGTTGCTAGGTCTAGAACTCCTCCTTCCTTCTCATTCCCTATTTGTGAGGTACTAGGTTAGGGTTCCTTCCTTTTATAGGCTCGGTTTGGATATATTATTATTTTATTATTAAACCCGTCTCAGCTTATTGTATCATATTATCAAATCCCGACTCACAAGACTACCACACCAAGCAAACACATGGCCCAAAGCCCACATGCCATTAAGTCCAATTCCCGTCTTACTTATTTATTTTATTATTTAATTATCGTCTTAGTTTCAATTATCGATTATTACTATTTTTATTATTTATTATTATTTAACTTTAATTATTTATGAAACGTAAACTATTCATATAATTCATATTAAAATACGGGGTATTACTGTGGTTGCACCGAGGGGAAAAAGAGAGCACCCCTGGAACCGCCGTGAGTCAGTGGTGACGATGGTGGTGGCCAGAGGTGGTGTGTAGTGTTGTCATGGTGGTGGTGTGGAGTTTTGGTGTTGGGTTTTGTGTGTGTTTGTGAGGTGGTGTGTCGAATTGGATGGTGATGGTTGTGTGGCTGCTGTATTGCGGGTTGGCCGAGTGTGGTGGTGGTTTAAGGGATGTCGGGTGGTGGCTTAGTGTGATGGTTGTCATGGCTAGTATGAGGAGGAAAGGCGAGTTGATGGTTGGTGTAATGCACGATTAAAATCGTGTTTTTGAGTAGTGTTTGGGTTGTAGCATAATGACGAGATTATTAAGTGTAATCATGGGTTGTGACACAAGATGGAAGTCGTGAGTCATGGGGTTATGAGTCGGGTTTGTGAGTCAGGAATTTAATGGTAATAAGTCCATCTTTATTGTTGTAATTAGTCTAATTATTTTATAATTAGCTTAGTTGTTTCATAAATTGGAATAAGTAGTGATTATGAATATTATTAATTATTTTAGATGACGGTTTGTGGAATAATATTATTAATTGATTGCGTGGATTGCTTTAATCGGATATTTGCTATCCAGGTAGGATAACTACTCAACTCGTATTATTAATGGTTTGTATAATTTATTAAGTAATGTGAATTGGATGGATTATTGGATTATTGAGTGAATTTTATTATTATTGTTGGATGCCTCATCTTCGTGTTTGAGATGAATTGGTTGGAAATTATTATTTATTATGGTGGCATATCTTTTGTACTGTATACCGCAGACTCGTTCTGGGATGAGTATTTATTGTTGGCATAGCATTTGCATTGGATACCTCAGTTTATACTGGGACGATGGATACCTTAACTCTGTTGGGATGGTGGATACCTCAACTATGTTGGGATGGTGGATACCTCAGTCTTGGATTGGGATGATGGATACCTCGGGCTAGGGATTGGCGGGATGAACGGGTGTTTCAGGTGATGAGCTCAGTTGTGTTGGCATTTGCATATCATTTCGTGCTTATTTATATTATACTTGTTATTAGCTGTTGATAGTTATTCCACTCAACCTCGTGGTTGACTGTGTATTCGTGAACACCTGTGATGAACCAATTATTGGGGAGGAGATTGATAATAGGTCTTCAAATAACTGACTTGGGAGCTCATGGAGATGCGTGAGGATGAATGGCTGAGTCTACCTAGTTGTCTAGCTCATTTAGTTAAGATGATCTTTATTTTATATACTTTATTTAATTTATGCTGCGAGAGAATTGTAATTTGTTACTTCAGTTTTAGGTTGTTAAGTTGTAATAAGGATTTTAAATAAAGTTTTAATTTTATGTACTTTGGATTGCTATACTTTGTTATACACTGCCTCAGATAACTGGGATGGTAACTCTCCTATTTACTTGGGAGGTCTAGCTAAAGGCTCCTGAATAAATAGGGGTAATACACCCAATCTCAGTGGCGATACTCTCAAAGCTTGCTTAGGGTGGGATTGTTTTATTGATTTCAAGTACGTTTCAAAAACGAAATTGAAATAGTTCATATTAGAGTTAAGAGTTCTATATTTAAAACACAATCCAATGAACTAAATTTGCGTAGAATTAGTAGCAAAAGTTTCTGAATCCTTTACCAACCAAACGAAAATTGTACATGATATTAGCCACAACAGAAATTCTTGATGAGATTAAGCACAACTCTAAAGACCAAGCAGCAGAACTCAAAGAACAAATGGTATTATATTTAGGATTTTCGGTGGTCAAATTCCAGCAGTTTGGTGGCGGTGGCTTGATTTCTGGCGTCTGGTTAGTAATGAAATATGAGGTAGTGGGTAGCAGGATAAGGGTGGTTTTTATCAGTTTGGGTGGTCAAGGTTGCTGGATTGGTGATTTGATGGCAAGGATGGGAGGAACACTACAAAGAAAACGAGAAAAACTGACGGTCAAATTCTATCAAGAACAGCCTTTATCTATCAGAAATGCGGATTCCTGACGGTTTTTCCGTCAGAAACGCGCATCACTACGATTCGTAACAAAAAGGCCATCCTAACCGAATTTCCTTCAGAAATCTAGTTTACTAGCATAAAACTGACGGCTAATCCGTCACAAGTATTCTCTGGGTTTGGACTGATGTTGACTTTCCTGACCGAAAATCCGTTAGAAAATTCAACCCTCTATTGACGTTTCTGACAGAATTTCCGTTAAGAAAGTCAGCCCTCTGTTAACTATCCTGACGGATTTTCCGTCAGAAAAGTCAACACAGGATTGACTTTCCTGACGGATTTTCCGTCAGAGGTTGGAAACAGCTGCTTGCTGCCCAGCTACAATGCCCATTTGCATTGTTTGATATCCAAAATACACAACCAAACCCTGCAATAAACATATACAACCGTCGACCGTGATAGCGGGAATCAATAGTACTCAGCGAAATAACTACACAAAACCGAATACAATTGGGAAAACGAATTTAATTACATAGAAAATTTTGCCAAATTCGTACAACGTGTTACTAAGATAAAAATAAACAATGTATTTTACATAACAACTAAAATGTTAAGCCATGGTCAAAAGTTTATGTAACACCCCCATCTGTCTAAGAGCCTTTAGCTAGGCCTCCTAAGCAAATAGAAGTGCTACCATCTCGGTTTCCCGAGGTTGTGTATAACAAAGTCTAGCAATCCAAATACCATAAATTTAAAACTTTACTTAAAAGGCTTATTACAACTTAGCCAACTAAATCTGATGATATAAAATTACAACTCTTACAGCTGAATAAATAAAGTACATAAAATAAATAGTGAGAGACTGAACTCAGTGGGCTAGGAAACTAGGTAGACATCGACATCCTCATGCATCCCCATGAGCTCCCGATGACTCGTGTAGGTGACTTACCACCCAAACAGCCACCTACACGACGGTCATCGACAGCCCTAGCTAGGTCAGGTCTGGTCACGGTAGTTCATAGTCCGTCCTAGGTCAATTAATATGGTCCAAGGTCAAGCATAGTCGAAGAAACAATTAGTATAAGACGGTGTGCGCGAAAGGTAAATAAACGAGTTAATAAGAAATTTGAGACGGTTTCGTAAACTTACTTTTGTGAGGCAATTAAGGCTTATGAAATCTGAAAATTAGGTTTGAAAAACTCTTCCTTGATTTATGAATACCTTAGGTCTTATTATGGGGTATTTATGGTAAATAAAATAGAGAATTTGGGTGTTAATAGAATTTCCAAATTCTTGTAGGAATATATTATTTATTATAATTATAATTATTATTATCTTACAAAATCAATAAACCAAAAATACTAATAAGGTGATGTATATTTTGGTCCATACAAAATTTAGGAAAAGAATTAGAATTTATAATTATTAAATAAGAATTTAAATATAAAATATGGAATAAGTATAATAAGTATAAAATAGGAAATAAATAGAAAATAGAAAATATAATTAAGTACAAAGTATAAAATAGAAAATAGAATATTATTTTATAAAATAATTATAAAATACAAGGTAACTATAAAAATATAATTCACGAAATAATAATAGTTTATATGAAACGACTTCGTAAAAACAATTCATTTTGAAATACGTTTAAAAGACGTAGTTTGAATTGCGTTGACCATACAAAAATATAGGGTATTACAGTTTTCCCACCTTAAAACGAACTTCGTCCCCGAAGTTCACCACACCACCTATAACAAAAGCCAACTTAAGGTCTCTCCTCATGGCAGAATGCTATATAAAATAGCGGGTATTACATCCTATCTCCCTTAAAACAAACTTTGTCCCGAAGTTTAACTCAGCTTATATATACATACTAAGACAACACATCAACTATATTACCACATAAAATCTCATTTCTAACTACACCCTATCCTCCTTAAAGAACATACCAACAACAATTTCAAAAGAACATAGCTTGCAACATCAACATAGATTCAAAAGATATAACTTTGTTGTAAGTAACCACTGGTTAACTCATACCAACATTATCATCATTCCAGGATTTTCCAATCCTATCCTCCTTAACGAGGTTACGTCTCCGTAACATTCTTTATCAGTCACATCAATATAAGAACAGATTACCACCATTTCTAGGAACAAAGTCAACATTGCTAACGACCAAATCGTGTACAAGACAACACATTATTCCTTACTCGATGCAACTAAACAACAATCATAACCATGAGCATAAATATCTGACGAGAGGCATTAAAACATAAATAGCATATCACATGTGTGATCAATTTAAGCATAGTTAATATTTTTAATCTAACATTTACACCGAGACAAGGATAAAGTGACAACATGCAAATATTAAGGTGCCATTTTGAAATACGCATACTATTCCCGTAAGAAAATGACTATGATATCTATTAATAAAACATATAGACATATTCATTGTCAAAACTTTACCAGAATAACCACGGCTAACATTTACCACTACTAACCAGCGTAACACATGACAAAATAAATGACAACTACACGAATCTCGTTACTATAATTTGAGGGTCACATAAGAGACATTACAACACGTGTGAATAACTAGAATTGCACAACCGGTTTCAACTTCTTGCAATTAGGTTGTCACGTTTACTCACGTCATCGTGCAAACAACATTATCATCTAAAAGCTTATATTTTTGCCTCACATTAAGACTTAACTAATTATCATGCTATTATTGCTATATAAGGGTATTATAAGTTCACATGAAGAAAATTTATGAAATAATAAAACTATGGTATTAAAACTTTACATAAAACATATATTTTCAAAAATATAAATTATGCTNAAAAATTTCTAATAAATAATCACTTCATCATTTCGGGAGTTATCATACTTTTTAGAAAATATAAAGAATTGACTAAACACACAAAGAAGAATCAAATTCAAAACTTGAAAGAATTATTTATAACGAATTTTTCAACACAATTGGTCTAAACTGAAACTTAACGGTAATAAGTCAGAGACTTGGTGCAACTTGCAACAATTACCATTTAATAACAACGCTTCGAGAATTCACGTGGCTTATCATTTTGAAAACATAGACGATTATTCTAAACAGTTGATTTGGAATTATGCATAAACAATAAGTAAGTTTTAAATGACAAGTTTTACAAAATTATTGGTCCAAAATAGAACTGTGCAGGAACAATCTTACCACTGTCTACTAAAACATTTATTTCTCATAAAATATAACTCGTATGAACATGAAATCAGCGGCATCGAAAAGCTAATTCATAAGGTTAACACAAATAGAAATTTAATACTCAGATATGAAATATATTTTAAATGGAAACTAAAACAATTAGGGGTAACATTCTGGAAATTGAGCAAGATCCTTGTTCTTATAAATTATTTCACATTATTTCACATAATCACATTTAAACATCACCATCCTTACTTGAAACATGTTAACATGCATAAGAGGGTATAGAAATCACTTTTCACCATAAGAACAATTATTCATTATTCTAAACATCATAAGAAAACTTGTAACGATTACGATACTAAGAGATAGAATTGAAGAAATTAAGCAATTAATTTGAATATATATAAATAAATAAATATTTATCTGAAACAATCGCTGTAACACCCCCATACTCCAAAGTGCCTTACCGAGGACACCTTAGGTATGGAGAAGCTACCATCTCGGTTTCCCGAGGCAATGATAATCAAAAGACAATAACGAAACAACTTAAATAAAGTATTTAAACGATTACATTGTTTATCAAACGGTCACACCAAAACGGTGT
>VHZZ01031124.1:18258-28479 GCA_009801015.1 Silene noctiflora
TGCGTCCTTAATTGCCCGGTAAATGCTTTGTTATGTGGAAAATGCTTGGAATTCAATTCTTGATATTTCCACATCCCTCCTTGGATTTCTTTTGGGCTTCATTTACTCAATTGTTTACATTTTGCCTTGGATAATTACTTGGGCCATTTCTTCACATTTTGATCATTTCTTTATGTCTTTGAGCTTGCCTGGCCATACATGACCCAATCCAAATTCCACTTAGCTTTGTGTTCTCGATAATTGCTCTTATTGTCGGGAATTAGCTAATCAAAGCTATATTTTCTACAAAACACATTAAAAGCATACCAAACAACTAGAACATGATATTAGCTCAAATGAACACTAGTAAAAGTGAAAAAATGAAGTAATACCGAGCTAAGATGAGGAGTATAGTCCTATATAAAATATACTTATTACATAGAAAGAAGGAGGACGAGGGGAGGAAGAGAATGACGCGAAAATGGTTCCGATTGGTGATGAATTGAGGGTGTTATGGTGAATCTAGGTTTGGTGAGAAGTGTGTAACAATGGTGGTGGTTGTTGTAGAGATTTTCAGAAATTTTATGTGGGGAAGATAATGTTATGAGGGTTTGTGTGGAGGCTTTTATTAAAAGAAAAGAGAAAGGGAAATGGCCGATAAGTCATACTAGGCCCAACAACACTAGATGAGTCGATTATCACTAAAAACACGTCACAAAGCCTACTAAACACCTAGGACGTTTATTATTATTAACATTATTATTATTATACATCTAAAGCGACAATTTTATAGAAATGGATTTAAAATATAAATAAAATAACAAAATAGTTAATTAAGTTGTAAATTCTAAAACGGGAATTTCGTGGGTGTTAGGTTGCTGCCCAACAACGATCTCTACATAGACCTTAACAAGTATCCATGCAATACCTTCGAGGACTTTGAGGCCAAATTACTTTCATAGATCAGGCTAAAAGAAGATAAGCGCTACAAAGTTCGAGCAATGGCCAGCACAGCGGAATATGAAAAGTTAAACAAGAAAAGCTCCAACTATAAAGGAGGCAGTTCCAGACTAGCCTCGTATTCCTAGTTTGACAGATCGGAAGTCAGCCTTTGATGTGGGTCCCGTCGTCAAGGCTTATTAAACAAATATTTATAACTCTAACTAACTAGCAAGTAGCAAGTAGAGGTCAATCCCAAAGGATGGTTTGTCAAGCTATGATAAAATGCTAACTAGTTATGTCTTGGGTGTCACAAATTTGGGTTGAGATGAAGGCTATGCTAATGTAACAAAAATGTAAATGGGAAAAGTAACAAATCATGCAATTGAAAGTTGGGATGTGAACAATTAATTAAACGCACTAGGGTGTCATGGGTTCGTAGGGAGAAAACAAGGCATGATTGTAGTAGTGAATCCGGTAAATGATTGTAGTTATGCTAGGATCGAGTTCGTTTATATCTTACAACCATTAGGAAGATCTAGGTATCGGTGTCGAGTTGGTTTATAGCTTACGACTCCTACAACGACTTTGTTCTACCCATTCAACAAATACATGGTCTAACAAGACTCGAGTTAGTTTATATCTTACAAGTCTTGTTGAAGAGATAAGAGAATCATGGTTGGTTGTCAAGCAAGCATTTCATCAAGCATAACTTGTGCATAGGTTGAAGAATATAACAAACAATAATTTATATGAACTCATGATACATAAATCAATCCCATATTACTCCCCCATTAACCCTAGCTAGAGGATTACTCACACATCATGGTGATGATCATGCCAAAAGGGGTGTCAAACATCTTAGCAAGCATAAATATGATGATGATGATGAATTAAATAGTAAAGCAAGTAAAGAATTGAATTAAAAAAGAGTTAAAGATTATACAAACTTAAGATGAGTAAGAGAATGGAAGAACAATGGAAGAAATCTTTGATTAATGATGAGGAGTTGTCAATTCCCCAATCCAAAACCAAGAATTCCTCAATTACATACTAAATTTTCAATTTCTTAAATAACAAGGAAAGGATTAAAGAGTAATTAAACTAATCTAAGCTAAGAGATAGGTTGTCAATCCTCCTCCTCTTCTACTTAATCACATAAGCTAATTATACTAAGTACAACATTAGGGTTAACTAAGGGCTTAAATGACGATTAGGCCATTTACATTAGTCCAAGGATGAGCAAGGGCATGTAGGACTCGTGGGAGTCCTTAATATTATCGAAGGGAGCACTCTGCAAGGGGACTCGTGCGAGTCATAGGGGACTCGCACGAGCTGGCTTCAGACTTGCACGAGTCAGGGAGGACTCGTGCGAGTTCTCCATCAGTTAAGTGCTTCTTTGCTTGCTGCCCTAAGATTCGTGGGAGTTCCTCAGGACCCATAGGAGTTCGTCATAATTGTCTGAATACATCACATAACTACTATGGTCTTTGTTCTTGATCCTTTCTTTTTGCTTCGCCGTTAAATGCGATCCATTTAGCTCCCGAATTGTTCCATGAATGTAAGGTTGGCACTCCTCTCTTACCAAGAGTACCAAAACCACGTTGAATAGCCAAATGGGAACTAAAGATAGAAGACGACCCTAATTTTTGCAAAAAAAAGTAAGGAACAAGGCTAGTTAGGGGGCTAAATGTGCGTGTAAACAAGTCCCATCAAATATCCCCAAACCGAACCTTTGCTCGTCCCGAGTAAAGAGGTGATCAAACTAAGACCTTTATTTAAACTAAGTAGCCGATGTGAGACAATTAACGATTCTCACTCCGCCACTTCAACTCAAAACAAGGCATCCATGAGGTAGGGTGCCGTCTTGCAAGGCAAGGTGGGGCTTGCCAAATTGGCGATGCATCCTACATGAAGCACATAACAAAATAAAGGATGCATCTACAAAAGAATAGCCACTTTCCTCATCTAAGTGGCGGAAATCATCTAAATGAGAAGCAATACAAGGGTACACATTCCATCAAAGATAATATTTCTCCAAATTACTAAGTTCAAGAGGTTACATAACAGTCACCTCCAAATGGTGTCAAACTAGGTTACTTTTGTCCTCAATCGCTAAATGCTTTTGTCAAGGGCGATCGGATGGAATGGAAGGATGATCCCTATGATGTTAAAGGTATATGACATGGAAAATCTCAGATTCTATAAAAGTGTAAAGGCCAAGGATCGTCCCAAGCTCAACAAGGTGGCATAACAAAAAGTTTATAGGGGGGGTGCATTGCTCAATTCTTTAAAAAGACGGTGGATTTGATTGGCATTTGAAACTTGAACTCATTCACTTTCAAAATTTTAGATGGGTTTAGCCCCTCGCTAGCTAGTGTCCTTTGCTTTCGCAAATCGCTTATTAGGCAACCGGTTAACCTCTAGACGAATAGCTTTTTCGGGGTGATAGTCACTATGTCTTTGGGTGGTTGAATTCACAACCGAATGGGGGCCTAATTCAATGGATCCCACACCAAAGGACATCGTAGTGGTAAGCCTCCATCAAAATGATTCACATTTGCATTTCACTTTACAAAACATTTGAGGTTTACTTTGGGAATTATCCACGACAAAACTTTTGAAAAGAGCATTGCAAACTTATTATTGAGAAGTATTTTTGGATGCCAAACCACCAAGTCAATGCAAGGTCACCTAGACAAGTTTATCGGGTCCATATCACATCATAGGGTTGGACAAGGTGACTTACATGCAAACCCTTGATTAGGCCTTAGCTCATAGGACAAAAAATACTAGTAGGACACAACCTAGGGTGTCTTATATGTATTCTAGCAAACAAAGTCTCAAGGAGAAAAAGTATCTATAAGGGTCTTATCTACACTAGTCAAGCTTCTCATTTAGGCATTTTCACAAAGTTTTTCCTAAATTCAAGCTATATGCCATGATGCAACTATACATATACAAGTTTAATGCACATGCTCTAACAACTAATATGACAAGTAATCTAAATGAAACCTCTATCATCACATAGTAGACAAGACGCAACAAAAATGCACCACATTGTCATTAACATAAAGAAATAAGGATAAGAGAATGAAACGATCATACCATGCGGCTCTTCATGCATCCCTTAAGGATGTCTTGAATATGGTGTAGTCCCTATGTGAGAAGAGTAACAAACATAAGTACATACAATACTAAAACTATACACTACAAAGTAAAGGGCATGTTTTGGTGTTTTTGGAAGTTCTTCAATTTTTAGGGATTTTATTTATATGAAAAAGTAAAGAACATGTTTAAGTTTTTCAAGTTTTTAAATTTTTTATAAGTTTTAGGAATATAAATTCCTGTCCCCACACTTATTATGGACATTGTCCTCAATGTACAAAAGTGAGAAAAGGAAATACAAAATGTAAATGCATGCATGAATGAATGGATGCTCTAACCATGCAAACCTATATGATAAGTATGTACAAATGATGCAAACTAAGTTAAACTACTCTATGTGATGCATGATATCGATTAGTCGGAGAGCCAATTTGAATTGACTCGAGGTTCTTGTGCTCAAACTTCCCCAAACCATGTACAACATTATTACTAGTGTAAAGAAGGGAAGTTCGGGCATAAGGGCATGAATGCAATGCATGAGAAAACTAACTACAAGTATTGATCATGAGATACAAAGGTGGGTCAAAGTGTAATGCTCGCGGTAGCCATTACCTTTACATGTGAGTGGCTCTCCTTTAGGATCTTCTCTTTCATAAGCCTTATTCAGCGAAGTCGAACTCTTCATAGTCTGTGGGTATATCAACAAACACATAACCCTCACTATCAAGCTCTACCGTGTCCTCATCATTTAGACGACTTCCATTGTCCGCACCAATACTTCTCTCTTCCCCGCCCTTGACGTCTTGATTGAAGTTTTGAAAGAGAGGATCAAACTTTGTCCAAGAAGGAAGTACGCTATCCCTAGAAATTTTCCCTTGTGAGACTTGCTCATGGAACAAAGGATAAAGGGTGTTGTAAAGGTCAACGCGGTCTTGATAAATTTGATGATGCAAGTCTTGGAGGAGACCGGTAATGAAGTCTTTTATGGTGGCTTTAGAGTTGGGGGTGCTTATACTCTTCATATTTGATTGGAAAAGGGGGAATTTGTATTGCTTTCAAGGTCACTTGTTCACTTTCCTTAGCTTGACGCCTTGGTGGAACATTGGCTCTTAATGGAGTCGTTATCACGATGCCTGGCACAAAGTATGAGGGTACTCGGGAAAGGGGACCACGACGTGGAGTAACTCGTGGAAACCCTTCTCGAGGTAGCTCGATGGGTGAGCATCCCTTGGTCAACCACAAAATTCTACCACCCTCCTCAAAATGAATCCAATGGTGATGATGTCGGAGGAGATCTTCGTTGATTAAGGTATTTCCCGAAATCGGGATATATCAATGATCATGGTTGAAATTCGGGTTGAAGTGTTTGGCGAGTCTAGTGATTAAGCCTCTATTTACAATATGCCTCGTTGAACCCTCGTTCCCATTTGCGAACTTAGTCCATCTTTCCAATAGCACAAATGGGGCATTGAAAATGTACCCACTATTTCCTTGGATTTGCAAGTAAGACTCGAAGAAATCTAGGTCAAGCTAGTTTACCATGGCGGGGTATCTTCGGGCAAGAATTGTGCTGTTGAGGAAGCGATAGGTGTATCGAATAATTGGGTTTTGCATGGATAAAGCAAAGTAATCTCGGAATTTCGTCCATTCTCGGCCCGAAAGGGCTCTCCATAGGGGTCCTACGTCATACCCTTTTGATCTATGTGGATACATGCAAAGTACTTATTACTGTGGCGCGTCGGAATTGTGGGTAGAGGTGTTCGTTTTGTGTCACGTCAGGTTTGTGGGACTAGGTGTACTGTGTGTCTGTGTCGTGGGCTGGCTGGGTAGTCGTTGCTACTGATGGACCCACCGTGGGTCGGTAGAGACCATCGTGGTGGACACTGGTGGTGCGTGGTGATTTTATTGGTATGGAATTTGTCCTGTGTTGTGATGTGACTTCCATGTGGGTTAGTTGCTAGGAGGTGTGTGGGTTGTCGTGCGGGTGGTGTTCCTGGTTGTGTTGGGCAGTTGAGGGTGGTTGTAACACCCTTAATTTTTATTTATAGTCTTAAAAGTAATTTAATAATTTAATTAAGAATAATTAGACTTGAAACTTATTTTTGGGTAACAATATATTTTTGAGTATAATATTTATAAATATGATAATATTGTCCGTCTTAAGTGTATAGTAGCCTTGAGACGTATTCTTATTTATTTCCGACTTAATTTGAGTTGTTTTGGGCCTAGACTTGTAAATGGACCCATATACTACCATTTCCCCTCTAAAACCCTCGTAATTCCTTCATATCCCTCAAATTTTCACCATACTCCTTCCAACAAACATCACCATTGTTACTCATTTACCTCTTCAAGCTTCAAATCTTCATTACTCACTCATTCCTTAACCAATTCAAGTGATTTTCGCACCAAAATTCTCCTTTTTCCGTCCTCCTTCTTTCTACGTAAGAAGGACACCACCTTTCTTCCCCTATTTATTCCTGTTGCTCTCCTTAGTGTTTGAAGGCTTACTAACTTCACTCAATTTTGTGTTTAGGTGGGAATTTAGAAGAACCGGAAGAGGATAGCTATGTTGTGGACGACTCACTCAACGATTGAAGAGCTATCAAGATAATGGTGATAAGTTACTCGAAACTACACTCGAATTATGTGTTTATTTGTGTTAAAAATGGGTGTTTATATGTTAAAGTTGATAAATTTACATGCTTGAACATGTTCCTTATGTGCTTGATGGAAATTGGTGATGATATTCTATAATTGTCACTTGGATATTCTAAAGGAATGAACTTTATGATGTTTTCATGCTTAGTGTTGCCAAATACTTCATTTTCCTCATGTTTCTTGTGTATACTCACATACCTCATGGAATTGTAAACATATGTAAACTATTGGTTATGAATTTCGAGTAAGATGGATGTTAGAATGCATGATATGCCGGTTTCCGTCCCATATACGTTTTCCGTTTCATGTTCACATGTAAAATACATTGTCGAAATCATGTTATGGCACATTTTGTGCTGGTTTTCGTGTACAATATTCCCCAGCCGGTGGACCGGTCGCTAGTGGTTCACCCGGCTGGGAAGTTCCTGTAACTTATGTTCCAATTTTGTGGTAATATGTGCCCCAGCTGGTGGACCGGCCGCCGATGGACGGCCGGCTGAGAGGTTGCTGTAACTTTTGTAATAATTTTTTTGTTGGGTGTTCTCCTAGCCGGAGGATTGGCCGCCGATAGCCTGACCGGCTGGGAAGTTTCTGATGTGAATTTACAATTCGTGTTTTGGGCTGAGGTGCATGGCCGGTCGGCCGGCAACTGGTACCCATACCAGCTGGGAGTCTTATGACCCTTACTTGAGTTTAGTTGGTTGTGACCTGGTGCACGGCCGGTTGGCCGGCAGCCAGTGCCTCTGCCGGCTGGGAGCCTCTTGTTCCCTTTTTCTTATTCTTCTTTTACGATTAATAAGTGATGGGTTTATGTTTTGAATGCACTGTAATTCCATGATACGTTGTAGAATAACCGAGTTTGGGTTATGTTATCTTCATGTACCTCCCTTTTTCATATGTCAAGTGTGAAATGCTATACTTGGATCGATTCTTTGTTTGAGTCTCATTCTCATGAATTCGTCATTATGCTATGCTCTTGCTTGACTTATATTTAAGCCTGCTTGTGTTATTCTGGCAAGTACTGTTTGGGTCACTTGTGCTGTTCTGGGAAGTGAGTTCTATCTTAGTCTTTTCCGCCACTTTCGTGTTGTTCTGGTGATTGAGGTACTCAATTTCCGTTCTGTCATCGAGTCTTGGATGCGGGTTGTGCTGCCGCAAGTCGAGTCAGAAGTGTACCTTATGAGAGTCTGTCCAGGTTTAGACTAGGACCGTATTATTATCATAGTCCTACCCGGGGAATAATTGAGTCTAAGAGTAGTAAATATCTTGCATTTGTGGTTAGTTGCATATGTCATATTTTCTTGGAATGCGTGCTCTTGTCCAATCATCGTATACTTAAAACCTTTGTGATAAATACCTCATATGCTTTGGTGCTTTAATTTACGTAATCCTTGCTCATCTTATGTTTAATATGATTTGTTTACATTTATAATTACTTTTATATCGTTGTAATGTGGCCGGGAGAACCTTGAGCTACTTCCCACTGATTGTGGCGTTCATGTTTACATGAATGATAGATTTGTGATACAGCTTTTCTGGGTTGGAAGACATGTGAGCTAGAGAGCATTTGACGCTCGGACTTATTTATACACTCGACTAGACTTGTCTACCCTTACATTTGTTTCATTCGTGGGATATCTTTTCCCCGGCTTTTATCATTGGTTTGTATAGCGTAAGATTTGTATCCTGTTTCATTTGATTTAAGTTATGTTAGTGGATTCCTGCTTTTGAACTTCATAAGTTTTAAAAAGTCTCACATTTTCGCTGTTTTTCGCGCTTATATTTTTCCGCATTATCGCGGGGGTTCACAGTGGTTGCTAGGGGTGTCGTTGGTTACTGAAGTGGTGGTTGAAGTCGGGTTTGTGTTGGTTGGTAGTGTCGGTTGTGGGTTTTGATTGTGCGTGTAAGGATTGGGTTATGGGGTGTGTTTGGTGGCGTGAAGAGTAGTGGCTGTGGTGGTTGTTGCAGGCGGCATATGGGTGATCATGTTGGTGGTGTATGGGGGTGGAAGTTGTTGATGGAGGAGGCGATATATGGTGGTTTATGGAGTTGGGTAGTTATTGTGCAAACCATGTTATGGGTTTTCGTTTTTGTTAATTTTCGACTCGGGAATTTAGTATATTAGTTTATGTTAATTAATTAATAAACTAGTTTGGGTAATTCATAATTCGTAATTGTTTAATAATTTATTTAATTAATAATAAGTTTCTTATTTGTATGATCGAATAGATAGTAATCGTAATTCATTATTATTTTATTAGGTGACGGGTTTTGTGGAAAGGTGCTATTTATTATTAATTGGCTTGCGTTATTGGATTATTGGTGGTCAGGTAGGATAACTAATCAACTGTTATTGTCTATTGTTATTGTCTGTTGTCTTATTGTGTTTTGCATTATTTCATATGAGCATTGCATTGGTTGATTGCTAGCCTTTGGCTGGATTTATTGCGTATGTTTATCCTATTGTTGATTATTATTGTTGCATTGTATTCATGGCATACTTCATTGGTTATTGGATAATGGATATTGGTTATTGGTTCTAAAAACTTGTCTCTAGTGTCCTCAGGTGTGTCCTGGTTGACTCAACGATGGTTGAGGAATCCTCGGTCCTTGGGATTGGCGAGGCGGGTTCTTTCGGGTTGATGATGTTGAGTTGCTCAGTTGCATTAGGATAGCCAAATCATCATATCCATACTACATATTTATTAACTGTTGATTGTTATTGTACTGAACCTTTGGTGGACGTGTTTTGTGTTGCATGTCAAAAAGAAAATGATGCCTGCTTTAATTGATGGCGTTCTGTGGTGAACCATTTAATATTTCAGGTTAAATGGGGAGCAATTTGATATAGTAGGTTTATGAGTTAGCGATGGGAGCTTGGGATGCGTGCAAGGCAATTAGAAGACTTGACCTTAGTTGTCATGATCACTTAGTTGGCTTTATCATTACTTATGTTAGTCTTTTTCTTTATTTTCGCTGCGTAGTGATAAACATGTATCGTTTGATCAGTGAGTCTTGGCTATGTAATAAACCATTATTGGTTATTTAATATAAAGTACTTTGGATTTTTTTTATCTTTGTAATCACTACCTCAGGAAACTGAGATGGTAATAGTCTCATTTATTGGGAATGTCTTGCTAAAGGCTCCTGAATAAATGAGGGTGTTACAGAGCGGGACCGCAAAAACCAGTGCTGATCGAGAGGCAACCCGACTTGTACAACTCTACTTGGTGGCACCTGGCCACGACTTCCCTTTGTGGCTGTTTTATGGAGGTCCGTTTTGCATAAATTTGTAAGTTTGCTTTCATTTATCTTATGTTCACTTGCATTCACTATGTTCCGCGCAACCCTTTCTATTGGAGTGAGTGTCCTCAACAATGGTGCGATCATGATGATGATTTAAATATCGTCATCATAAACTCAATATGAGAATACACAAGGGATGATTCTTCTATAAAGTTAACTGTTCATCATTCATCGGTAATGATTGGCTATCTAGAGTTTGACATTACCGTCGTTTCGACGGTGGTGATC
>VHZZ01031387.1:0-22695 GCA_009801015.1 Silene noctiflora
TTCATAGAAAGAGCTTGAAGCGGACTTAACTTTAGAAGAGCGAGGAGGAAGTCAGCCATTTCCAAAGCGTTTCGAAGCAGTTTCCTTTGCTTCACCTAAGAAAAAGAAGATCTTTTGTGAAAGATAAGAGTACTTTACTCGCGGAAGACAAAGATTAAAAACTTTCAATTTTACTTACTCCATCCGGGGAACCAGTAAATGAGCCATCTCTTCTACCTTCTATACAAAACCCAGATGAATGAAAGGTACTCGCCTACGTATCATAGAACCCATAACAAGATAGGAAGTAATCCCAATTCATTAAAGTAAGCCGAAATTCTCTGGTATAGGGGGGAGAAGACAACTGTGCTCTTCTAGCACCCTAATAAGATTGCTTCCCATTCGGTACGGGAAACGCAGAGTAGGATTTTATAATGCGAGGATTGCCTAAAAGAAAAGCTCGTGAAACTGATGTCAGAGTAGTTTAGTCGCTCCTTCCTTGCCTTGAATCAGAAGTGTGAGGCGATTTCAGGTTACTGGAAAAGCTAGCAAATTTCCTCATCTGTCGAGCGATTCGCTCAAGCCACAAGTGGCAGACCGGGATCAAAAGCACGATTGATACCTTTCTTTATGAGATAACTCTAATAATTGAACCAAAGCCAGGGGATGCTTTTAGAATACCAATAGCTCATCCCGATCTGAGAGGCTTTTTTTCTAATCTTTCTCTCTTGTCAGTGGGTGTGAAATAGAAGACTTGCTGCCCTATGCTCTCGGTCATAATCTCTAAATAAATCACAGTGATATAGATACGACTATACCAAGCGGATGTCCGACTCCCAGTGGCGAGCCTTATTCAGAGGTTCGCTCCCGTTATGAGAACGTTAAACAACGAGAATTCTGAGGACAATGCCGCGGATGATCATACATATGGTCAATCAAATTTTAAGGCTGGCACCCAAGCCTGATTTAAATGAAGGGGTCCAAAGAAGAGCTCAACGCACGTACCAATCCATCTACTAACCTAATTCAAGGCGCGAAGCCCTATTTGCTTTGATGAGATAGCAAACTCAAAGACAAAGAAAGCAAGGCCCTCTTATTACCAACCCCCGTAAAGTTCCGGGGTCTGCTCTAAGATGACTTCTTCTTGAACCTCACTTGATATTGGATTCTTGCTCGAGTCGATCTTAGCAGTTCTATTAAATACTCTACTTAGTGATTACTGATCGACCTTCGTCTTTCTCTGCTTTTCGTGTTGGGTGAACGCGCCTTTATTATAGGCTGCTGGCATTGAAACTCGGTCCATTGCTAAGATTCTCTAGTTTCAAAGACGAACACTTCCGGGGAGGGGGCCCAAGTTCTTAAGACAAGGCAATGATTAGATGGTCAAGCCTCCCCAATTGAGAATAAGAAAGAGGGTGGTTGCACTTAGAATATTAAAAGAGTGGAAAAGATAGATCACGGGTGGATCGCAGCATTAGCCTTATAAAAGAAAGGTGACCCACAAATGGGGAAGCCCGCGAAGATAGCGACATACGCTAGATTAGACTTTGAAAACAATTTAAGACTTTACTAATGAGTAAAAGGAAAAAAAGTATCGGGTTCCTAATTGGGCAAAGCACAACACAGATAGATGACACTGGAGAACTTAGCCCGGTATTCTACATAACTTTACTTTCATGACAGAATGAACTTGAAGAAGGGGTTCTTGGCCGGCCGATGGATTTCTATATTTATATGGCTAGTTAAAGTGAACAGGGATCCTTTCCTTAAGCCTTAATAAAAAAAATCCATCCCATCTCGTATTTATGCCCATAATGCTGGTTTGCCCATAAAGAAAAAGATGACTTTGAAACTGGAAAAGGAAGGAAGCGAGAATAGTTCTTCTTATGAGAGGTCGGATTTCCCCTTTTAGTCTAAAGCTGCTTTGGAATCCGTAAGTTGAGCCCATGTGAGAGATTCATTTGGTCAGCGCAGTCCGGTAAGTCAAGTCTTTTTTGATCCATGCTTGCAATGCTATCCGGCTGAAACCTTTCATAATATTCTTAGCGAATAGTACAGTGGTGAATTGACTTTGTCTTTCCACCGCTAGGCAGTCAAGGTAAGATTCAGGCTCATGGTCAGATGGCTCTCTCTTCACAGGATCTTTCTCTAAGCTCTAATTCAGAGGCATAAAGTCTAAAACGAGAAATGAAGGTTGACAGAAAGTTTGCTTTGGTCTTCAGGATGATGAGATAGGCCTTTGATTCAATAAATCAAAGAAGGTGCGAAGTACACATCCCTCGCATCTCGGGTAGGTATTCTCGGCCCGGGAGCAAGGAGGGTTGTTCCGCCATTACATTAATCTTAGTTCAGGTCAAATGTCAACCTTATTCAATCAGCGGGGGTTGGTCCAACCCTTCTTCCAATTCAAAGTTTAGCAAAGTCAAGTAAGAAAAGAAGGTGGAATCGAGAGAGAGCATTGGATCCGGCTGGATATAAGTCGACGATTGCAAAATCTGGGAGTCTCTATTATAATCTCATAATATATAAGAAGAGGGTGCGAGAGCAATTGAACCTAGCTTCTTAGTGAAAGAATGGATGAAACAGAGTAAAATAACTGGTTAAAGGTGGGTTCTTTTCTCCGTAGTGGAAAGTATACTTAAGCAAGTGGGAACGAGCGAGGCAGATGACAAAGTACACGAATTCGCTGGCTAAATCTATGGATAAAAGCCTACCGAAGTAAAACGGTCAATTTCTGACTTTGCCTCTTGCATTCCATTACAGCCTGGCATTCTAACAAGACGAATCAAAAACTAGTGCGGAGCCAACCTGTCTCGGATCAGTTCTCTTCTTTTCATCGAGTACATCTCATTCTATAGTAAGCTCAGTCATAAGAAGGGGGTACCAATTGGAAGAGGAAAATTTCATTCTTAAAGGCAACGCTGCAAGTGTAAACGGTATAGCTTTTTATAGGATCTCAAATTCCATTGATTATTAAGAGTACAGGAAAAACTAGAAAGGAAGTTACAAATCTAAGTAAGATGGAGCAGCTGCTCGAAGAAGAGTTATAGAAAAAACGTAGAAAGAAAGCGAAATCTGTCTGCCTTTGCCAAAGTTAAGAATGAAATGACTCTACCGAACAGTGCCGGAATGTTTTGAGCTTCGTATTTATTTTTATTCTTGATCTAAGTCCTTTCCCTTTTCTTTTTTAAAAAGCTGACTTTCTTGCCTTTCTCGGACAGACATCTTGCTCTTGTTCATTTTTTTTTTTCTTTTAGACTCCTCTTTGGAATAAGAAAAAAGCGAAGAATGTTTATTTTGCGACGAACCTCTTGAATTTGACCTAAGCCCCTTTCCTTCTTTTCAAGCGTGCTGAAAGCACTAACTTTCTCCAAACTTAAAGACCGAAACCTAGACTTGTACATATCACGCCGAGGCCTTTCGTAGAAGTTTCATTGTCGTCTCGGAGATTTCTTTCGCTACCCATCTGCTATATAAGATAAGAATGACCTCCGTCAGCTACCTTGATGCGTCGAACCTTACTTAGTCAGTTCTTACCCGACCTAGGCTGCTTGACTGCTTTTCTTTAGCGACTTCTTCGAGCTACTTACTTTAATTCTTTAAAACCAGCCTTTTTTCGTTAGTATTAATATGTGGAATCGTCTTTCGCTCTTTGTTAGAGGATCTCTTCATTGAATCTATTGGTTTACCAAAGAGGCTGCTGCAGACACTTTCCCAAAGGATACGGTTGAGAATTACAAGATTGTTTTGCACATAAAAAGAAAACAACTTTAATTTAGAGATTATGAAAGAGCGCTACTCATCTTCAAATTGAGGTAGACTTAAGATAGGGTGGCTTTATCTTATTCATTTATCTTATTCTGTAGGGTAGAGGATCCCTGCCCATCAGGTCTTAAGAGTTGGATTTTTATTCGTTGTTAGTCTGGGAATAAGATTTAATTAAAGTCCTGTAGTCAAAAGAACTTAAGTGGAAGAAGGAATCTTCATTTTTAATCCCCGATTGGAAAAGATTGAGCCTCATATCATAATTAAAATTTTATAAAAACATGGGATTTTTTGTGAATACGCGAGTCCACTGAATTTCTTGACTTTAAAACTATTGCGTTAAGATWGGAAATCAAAAGTATTCCTTCCGGGGGTTTCGGAGTCATTTTCCCCCGCGAACTTGGCACATTTCCAACTCTAACTAACTCTAATTGGAATTCCGCAATCTCATAAAGCATTAGCATAAAAGGCGCTTGGTACTATATACTTTATAATAAAATRACATACTAAGTAAGCCAGGTTTAAAAATCCTTCCTTCCACTACTAGTAGCTAACTGGGATCCGCTCGTTTACCATTTCCCTATATATTTAAGGCGCTTACGCTTGAGTAGCCAACTTATCTTTCTGCATTCTCTTCTTCTTATGACTTACTATGTGAGCTCTCCCCAGGACCCCCCGAGGGCTGGCTGGTCTTATTCTCTCTTACTAGCACTTTATTCTTGTAAATTCGGGTAAAGGAAAGAGTCTTCCGCAGCTTCAGAAGTCTCGTTATCTAGATGTGCTTTTTAATTCCAATCGTCTCGTCTCATTCACAAGCCATCGCGCGTCGCATCGTCATTGTCTACTGACCCCCTTTTTCTTAAAGGATTCTTTCAGCTGCTGCCCAATTCAATATGCTCACAAATGAAATTAAATTTTTCAAAATCTCAATTTAGAAGGGGAATGGCTTTCTTCTTTATACCCTTAATATATCCTATTTATTTCCGAAATTCGACCGAGAGCCCTATAAGTGGAGGCGGGGATTTAAAGATTGGAAAAGCATCATAAGGTATCGAAATATATATACCTTTCGGGAGGTCCCGACGAAACCACAGCTTTTGGTGCCACATTCCGAGGTGAAAACAAAATGGGTCGAAAACAACAAAAATTGCACAAAATGCAAATTGCACAAAAGCTGTTGGGCCGCAATTCGTTAAACCAAATAGTTTTAGAAGGGAAGGGGGGGGGGACCCTCGTAGGGACGTTGCGTCCAGCTTCCTTAAGAGAAGAGGGCATCTGAGTAAGTAAGTTTCGCTCGTGAACCAGGATGAGGGTAGATCACTTGAAGGACTGAAAGCTATACATAAAGGAAGGACTCGTCGCGCTAGCTCACAGGCGAGGTGTCTTCAACTCGAGGACTAAAACACATGCATTTGATATAGGAAAAGGCCTTGTGAGAACAGTTCTTCATGGTAGAACCCCAAAACAAAAGGGGCATTGACCCCCAGCTTTGTCTAAAAGAAATGGTACCTGAGTAAGTTCTTTCTTGGCAACACTAGACGGATAGGCGGGGCATATTACTTAGTAGTGAGATTAATTTATGTGGATGGAATAAAAGGCCGAGTGAACTCGCTGGCGGAGTCCCCGCGGGAAAGGGTAAGGACGAAGCCAAACTCATTATCTAATCCAGTCTGTCCATTAAGGGTAGTCCTCCTCTGGGTACATATTCTGCAAACAAAGGGAAGTCTCCTTCCCGGGTTATCCCTTATATTGGTTGGAATGAGGCAAAGGGTCGATACAAGCATCCGCGCCCGGTAAGCTCCCAAACTGTTCACGAGCTAACTAAAGTCGATCCGAGCCCATCTACTGACTCACTTGCTCATGCGAATGAAGGGACCAAACTGCTGAGATCTTCTCCCTTCTAAAGACGAGGACTTGCTCTCGATATCGTTTCCCTCGACCGCTATTCCCCTGCCTCCAACAAGGGTTCTTCCAGACGAAAAGATAGGAAGAAAGCGAGGATTTCATCATTATAGGATATTTCTGTTTTTGAAACTGAACGACGTCCTTTTTACAGGTTTTATGGGCACAAACCTTTAATAAGCTTTATGGCGTACAGGCATTAGAGTTATTTCATACTTCTACTTTGGGAAGATGGACCGTAGCCTTCCCCTTCCTTGAAAATAAGCATTCCACGTTGAAGTGTGATTCAAGATCAATCATAAGAATGAAGTGCTCAGTTGTTCAAATAAATTCGCTTCACACGTGAGCTGCGGGCAAACAACATGCAAAAGCTATGTTATTAATCATAACACGTGTTCGGCCAAGGGGGCCTTTCTGTCCTATTCTTATTGTATATACATTTATTAAATTAGTTTTTAATATTAAAATATTACCTAAATCATAGTATTAGTACTAGGAGCGAGGCTGAGATCATATGCCTTAGAACGTTACCTGCTAGCGTATGTAATTGAAGGTGCTTAGAACGAAGTGCAGGATAGGCTCCCCTTTCCTGGGTCGACTATGCCAGCAAGTGAATGAACTACTTTTGTTTTGGAGGCGTAGACAAGGAAGTGACTTATTTCTTTCTTTTTTACGAAGTTTGTTTGCGCGGCATGAGGAGTAAGATCGGCGAGAATAGCTTTTACCCGCGGAATGAAGGAATTGGAAAGATAACAAGACCTGTTGAAGACAGATCCGATTCAGTATCGATTGATACGTAGGCTGTAGTAACGGGGCTCACCCTTATAATATATTAGGGCACTACATACACTCTAACGTTCCCTCTCACTTTCATTTGAGTCCCAACGGCTCCTTTGTCCAACCTTGCTCCCCGTGTTTTTTATATATATTTTGATTTTGATAGAAAGGCAATGATGAAGGCGCGGTTCAAGGATAACTTTGCTTTGCTCTTGCTTCGGGCTCTTGGGCTTGAGGCTTTCTTCCATTACCTTCTGTTTACCCTTCGGGCATTCTTTTACTTTGTTTTTCCTATAGTGGTTAGCCCTACTAACTATTGGACACACTCTGTTGTCGTCTCGTCTACTCTCACTTTGCAGTTAGGGTTTTTCAAGCCCTTTGTAGTGTAGTTAGATGTTAAAGTAAACTAGATGTGAGGTCTTAGGGGTTTGATTTTCTATTACAGCTTGATGTTATGTGTTTTTTTTAGTTATATGCTGTCTTATTAACTAGAGTAACTATAGAGCTCTAACCTAGCTATCTATTATAGTTGTTGCAATTTGATGTCTTGTATCGGCTGTGAGCTCTTCTACTACCACCTCGTATTCTGTTGCGTCGTCTTCGTATTCAACTGTTACTTATTCTTGAACACCAAAAGCTCTAAGTTTACTAATATTAATTAGGGTGTGCGGAATGATTTGGTTGCCCCGGCCAGCCCGAACAAGGAAAGCACCCCAGTACTGCCACCAAAGGCCTAAACTAACCTCCTTCTTTCTTTTCGCGGGACGGTAGGTCACTAAGTTTCAGGGGGAATCCGCTCTATTCTCTCGTAAAAGTAATAAATATACTAAAATACGCACAAAATTAACAATGGAACTCAAAGAAAGGGCAGAGCAGATAGGTGTCAAAAACAAAGAGATGTCATTCAATGGGCTCTATTGGATCGGGCTCAAGCTAACTGGGTTAGTGATATTGCACCGCGCGAGGATACGGATCATTAGGTTTAGAGTTAGAGAATTAGAGTCTTTTTTTTTGTTGTTTGGTCAGAAAGAGAATTAGAATAAATACTATATCGATAAGAAAGACTTCCAACTGCCGTTGGTAGATTCAAGCCCGCATAAAGATAGAAGGTAGGCCGAGTTACTATTTGGGATTAGAACTCTTGGAAGGAAGAGTGTAGTTCTGATCTGAAGGTGGATGAGAAGATAATTAGATCTACCCTCTCCTAGAACAAAAGCCAGGGCCTCCGGATGTTATGTTGTCAACTGCTTTAGAGCCTCCGCTTGCTTCGTCTATAAAGACAGGAGTTATATAAATTATAAAGCGGGGGATAGGTCGACCATAAGCTAACTAGCAAGATCCAGTCATTAAATAGAGTAAGTGTGCTTAGCTCTACTTTACTTTAAAAAGCTATACTTTATAATAAAATTATTTCCTTAAGACAAAGTAAAACAACTTCCAAATGAAGTAACCCCATAATTTAAGATATGCATCGAGCGAGCAGAATTTGAGCTAGTGTACGCGAGCCGGTTACCGATCGAAATGGATTCTTTGATCTCCCACGATATTATCCTGTAATTATATGAAATATTAAATGGGCGGGCACGGCACAAGATAAGGACACATGCCTATGAATTATAAATGTCTAATCGGGCAAGCTCCATCTCTGGAAGAAGAAAGCTTTTTTCTTTATTTTAATCTCTTTAATGGGTAAAAATGAATGAATGATAAAACCACTGTGTGGAACCGACGTGCGTTATGCATCCTAAAAACGTATAATTAGAAATGATACGATGCAGTGGCCCTACTGAAGTAGACTCTCTTACTCTTCTCAACAAGTGAACCCTTCTTTGATTCGCTGCCTCTTCTACTGCCCTTACCCAAACAAAGAAGCTACGCTCCTACTTTATAATTATAAGTCGCGATAGGGTATTTATAGGCTCGAAAATAGCGAGAGGAGCAGGAAGTTCTCAGCCAAGCAGGAGAAGGGGAACGATAAGTGGCGCGTAAAGCATAGGAGTGGGAATGGGCAACTTCAAAAGCAGAGTTAGGAGTCAAAAGTTCATCAAAGGCAGATTCTCGTTTGAACGCATATCGTTTTGTTTGAAAGGGCATGGCAGCGGTTTGACGCCGTCAACGATTGGGACCAAATCTAGCATACCTCGCCTTTCTTGTATAGTTTTCTTCTCTGTAAAGGGGGATCTGATATCGTAGGTAAGGGGTGCCTTACTCCGAATGAAATACACTGGCCGGCCTCCCTCAAAGGACCCATCCCGGCGAAACATCATCTGCATGCATTAGCTTCCATGCCACATTAGGGAGCATGTTCTATCCCTCTCCTTCTTAGTTGAGTCCTATAAAAGCCTTCTACTCGCTTCATATTATCAATGTTAAGGGCTTCGCCCCTACCTATTATTGTCCGTAAGCACAGACTCATCCTAGCGAAAGGAAGTAAGTTCGCGAGTTAGCAAGAAACGTAACGTAATTGAGGCACATGGGGAATCCCTTATCCTTTTGTAAGGCACGGGTGCATCTTATTTGCAGAATGCGCTCGAGTCCCTAAGGGCCTGACTGCTAGATAACATGAAATCTGTTCAATATACATAATTTGTTGGCGGGATCGGCGGAAGCTGTGCTTACTCATCCCGACAGACGAACAAGCCCTCTTAGAGTAGGGTTCGGCTTTCCTACATATGGGATGCTTACTCGCAAAGGGCAGAGGCCCCATCTTACGTAGGTAGTCCCTAAATCCTTCATACCGAGGCGTATAAACGAAATCCGATAAAATCAATGGCACAAAAAACCCCGATGGCATAGGTTGAGTGCGCAATCATGATAGCGATTAAGACTGAACTTATAGGTAAGATGTCCCCGCGTAATTAAGGGTAGGCGCAAGTCTTTCATTCCCGACTACACTAAGCGAGTGAGCTGAGGGAGGCGCGGGCCTCTTTCCGCTTGGGTAGAGGAAATTCACAAGGAATCCATGGAACTGGTAATTTTATTAGGATAAATGCTCGATATCTCGATCTTTATTAAAAGAAATCCCATAAGCTAAGGACAATCAGGAATGCTTAGTAACGAGTTAAAGGGATACGAGATGGGTTTGTTGTTGAAAGGGGCCGGGGAAGCCAAGTCCCTTTAGAGTAAGGGGCATACCAAATCTATTACAAAGGGGTTTTGTTGAAAAAACATACCGGAAGAGGTGAGGGCACTTTAAAAACTAGAAAGAAGGCGCAACTGAGGACTGAAAGACTCAACATAGGGGAGAGAACGTTTAGGCATAAGGTTGTTTACACTTACTTGAGCGATAACGGGAGGAAAGCTTTGAGCAAGCCCGACCGGCTTAAAATGACACTTTACTTGTTTCTGCAGGATTGGAGGAAGCTTCCTTTGCTCCACCGGGCGAATGAGTTGCTTTAGATCATATTTTTGCCCTGAAATCCCTAAACAGATCTAGGAATCGCCCACAGCAGCAGCGGTTCTTGTGTTTTATGCCAGTAAGTGAACGAAGTGAACTTATATCTTTGAATGATTAGGCCTATTAAATTAGAAATCCAATTTCTTATGTAGAGGTTGCTTACTCATAACAGGGGATACCCTACTTAATGTAAGGGAGGTTCAACTAAACGCACTTACTGACTCCTATAAATAGCTCTCCTAAAAATGCAAAACAAGGGGGAAAGGATACGAAACGAGCCATAGAGCGTATTTATATTTATACCAAAACGGAAGTAGAAGCGTCGAGGGTGTTTACGCGAGTGTAGAGCGAGTGAAAGAATGAAGCAAGCGGGGGAGGATAACATAATTAGTGGCTCAATATAAAAGGGTGGGGCCGCTTGTCATGATAGTGATTAAGACAGAACTTATAGATAAGAAGTAGAAGCCCCTAATGCTATTAAGGGTAGACTCTGGGCTTTATGGACTCACGCTACGCTAGCTAGCAAGTTAACCCATCTAGACAAATGAACAGGCCCAAGTCTAACAGACTTCTTCTTTCCTATGCCGTTGTAAAGGGCTTCGCGCCTTATTTCATAGGTAGGTATACTTAAATCTAATGAGATGTACAGTCTCAGGCGGGACCCGTTCCCGTCATTCTTCTTCCTATAGTGATGTTAATTAATGTAGAATAAAAAGACAAGTTCACTCACGAACGAGGATGCTCGACCAACCAGGAGAGAGGGCTAAAAGTTAGATGCAGGTTAGCAGCTTTTTCGGACCAACAGGTAACCTACACTCAACTCATTTCGTTAGGTAAGGACTTTCAAGGCGCAAAAAGCCTCATCATTTAAGATGTTTAACAGGTCCCTGCCAACGATGAAAAGATGCGCGGGGTCGGGGTGTAAAGGGTCCCCGGGGCGAACTTTCTCCCCTTCTCCTTGTTTAATTGGGGACAAAGCACAGGCAAGGCAGCCTTATACCATCCGATTCCTATGAAACTATCAAAGACAACCAGAATTCCCTTCAGGCAAAGAGCGAACTTCCGTCCCGGCTAACTCCGTGCCAAACAGAAAAGTGCGCCAGCCGAGCGTATTCGTAGTGAATGCAGTAAGCAGCAAAGGAAAGCGAAGGTAACGGCTAGAAAGACGCTACGCCGCTATAACGACTAAGAAAAGAAGATAGATTCCCGTATGATTGATCTCAGAAGAAGAGCTTACGATGCGGAACGGAATAGGATCTCGCTAAGCTCATAAGAAGGTGGGTATCCAATGGATATCATAGTATCTATCCGCATATCATCATTAAAAAGAGATCTTCCTGTTTTGTTTGGATTACTTAGTCTTGGCTTTTATCTAGGAGGGAATCGTAATTATGAGCTATTTTGGGTCTCGCCCAGCTCCCTAACCAATGAGCGGTATTCACGGCACCTGGTTCTGAGGATGACTACGATTTTACGAACCGCACACAGGAACCATAACATGGGAGTTTAGGACCTTTTAAATTTAGAGTTTAAAGAGACTACTAATCGTACTTCTTTCTCGAAGACCGAAGCTTGGGAATTGGAAAGCGGGGTTATGGAAGGCACGTGAATGAGTCCGAACGCTATGTTGAATGTGCGACCTTCAAAATCAAAGTGGACTAGCCTAGCAAGCCTTATGTGCAGGTTATAGGTAGCTGGATTAGGTGACGAAGCGAGTGAAGCTTAATCTTATGCTTTCTCCTTTGTAATCTTGTACATCTGCATGAAATGAGCCAACAATTCAGACTATCTATTCCTCAAATTTTGCTTGCCAGCCAGTTTTCTAGTTAGCTTAGAACCCTGTAACAAGTGTATATGCACCCAAAGCAAAGAATAGGGGGTGGTGTGAGGTTTCTTCTTCCTGTTCACACGCAGCACAAAGCATTGTCACTGATCCCTAGCCTCTCCCCGTTGTTTAGTCCTTCCTTGTCTTTCTTGCTTTTCTTATACTTTATCTATAGAACTGTTTTATTGAACGCTCTAATTCTTCCTTTTATGCCTTCTGTGCTTCTCAATACTGGAAAAAAATTCTTTTCCGATAGCGCCCTTATCCGCCTAATGACAGGACCCTCCCCGGCATCGCTCGGTTAATTAAGGAGAAAAAGTTAAATTCTTTCCGGAAAAAGCGTTTCATCAATTATCCAAACATTCTATATCTTATTGTGGCACGAAGCCCTGGAATCGCGCATGCTCCCCCATATATCTTGAGCATAACGACTAAGTTGCACACTCCAATGCCGTGTTTATCTTGTTTTGGTTGTCCACACTGCGTCTGCGCTTTTATATGATGTTGTTGATGATCATTGTTATGAAACTAAATGAACCCTTTGTTTGGAACACACATTAGCAACGAAGTTCAGTCGTAGGTAGAGTGCACTTAACTTGTTTCGGGTATTCCACTCTGTAATGTAAAAGGGGAGGGAAGACCTTCTAACGCCAAAAAAAATGAAGTGCCCTTCAAGACCAGTAAGGACTTGCTCAACAAATTCATCGTCAAAAGCAAAAGCATTCTCAGTGGCCATCTCTTTCAAGAAAAAAAGCTGAAATTGATGCTTCCATAATGGGAGAACCCGGGGCATGCTCCAACGCGACTTCTTTTCAAGGATCTTGTGATGGCTTCGGGGAGGAAGGAGCCTCAATTCCTATCTTTAGTAACGAATTATATCTCCTATCGTTAAGGATTTAAGGCGCAAAGCCATTATGCGCACTTCCTATATCTATGATCAGACCCAATATGATCGGGCATCCCATACTACGCCATCAAGCTCTTTGCCTTTTTTATAGGATCAAGATTAAATTTAAGATAAAAGTATATCAAGGAAATGTTTCATAGAAACTTTGCTTTCTGTCTGTGAAATGAATTCAACCAAAAGCATTTAGTTTTGTAGTTCGTTGTTTGAGAAAGAGTTAACACGGCTTGGCAAACGTTATTAGCATGGGAGCAAGGAGCGAATGAAATGTGTGTAACGAGCCAGGTGTTAGCGAAGCAGACGTCTTATGAATCCAGTTAACACAAGTAAAGCTTTTGGGGCTACACGCTGCTTTCCTTCTCCGTTAACCCGTTATCTGCAAGCGTTATTAGAACGCGTCACATGCCAACGCTTCTCTTTCCTAGCGCTAGCAGTCCTTGTCCAATGGCTTATTCATTCCAAACGCTAAGGTAGGGAGCCCCGCCGGGACAACCAGTGCTAATGTTGCGCTTCAATCGTGGAAATTCCTTTCATATACCTATTTCTACCTTGAATGGCGGGCTTATGAGGGCACAGCGCGAGCAAGAAAAATGGATTCTGAATAAAGACCCCCCGGTCGGGAAGTCAGGAAGAAAGAAAAGAAAGCAAGCTCCTTGATAAGCTAGCCCTACTCAGAACCAAAAGCTCAAGTTCACGTAAGTGCACCTAATAAGACTGAGATTGAAGCATCTGATCCAACTGATGAAAGGCGAAGGATTTCAGATTAAAGGATTTTAACGGTCCGCCCCAAAGGTACCGAATGTCTCAGCTTTTGGGGGGAAGGAAGACTCATTTTTCGAGCCGAGATGGTTTTTAGGACCGAGGACTGCTAGTAGTTCCATAAGCTCAGGACCAATAGTAGCAGCCGGCTTGACAGCTATGGATCTATCATCTGGGATGCAAGGCTGTTTTTTTCTAAAAAAAACTTTGGTTTTATCGGGAAACCTCGGTATACCACCCGAAGTCCGCTGCTATGGCATCAATCATCCATCCCTTTTCCTATGAAAAGGCTGGAATCTCCTTTTTCTAAAGGGGCAAGAAAGGGCCCTTGAAGAAGTTAACTTGTTGCTGCTTACTTGTAGGCGCTGCTTTCGAAATCGCTACTATAAAGAAAGGATTCCCCGATTATACAAGTAAAGAGAAGGCTTTTAGGTATCTTTATAGTAATTACCCTGTTTCTACGACCATCATAGCCTAACCCCCGTGTCTTTCCTGCCTCCGGTTAGGAGTTGATCCATCTTCGTTCGAGGTGCCCATGGATGAGAATTCAATTGCATTTATTCCTACTCTTGCTCCTCTTTCTTATGCTTGGATTTCATTATCGCATGATGACTGATTCCCATCAATCTCGTTCAAAGTCTCGCCCTTCTTAATAGAATAGTGAAGATTCTCTCATCCGACATGGCCCACCTCTCTCTTAGCGGGTCTTCAACGGCATGTGGCTTGCTCAAGACGCTCTACGACAGAGTGAAGAAGACAAGGTTTCGCTCGCTCCATAAGTTGGAGAACTACTAGTCAATATTCTAACAGTTGAAATAAAGATTCCTCGCCGAGATCAGAATCTACTTAAATTAAATTGGCGCAGGCGTGCCGGTCTTTCTCACTTCCAAGACTTGGGTAGGAGTCTTCTGATCTTTGTTTTGAATCCGGAGGCCCGTATCGAAGTCACTTAGTGGGTCAAGAGCTTGACAAGTGAATCCCCCAGTATCTCCAGCATACAGCCTCTCTCTCTTTTTTTCTTCGAGATCAAGAGTGGGCCGTTTATGATATGCAGGCTCGAATGTGAAAGATTTCTTCCGGGGTGACGGAAAAAGGTGAGAGAAAGGGGTCCGCATAGACTGTTGAAAGAAAGTCGGGGCGAGGGTGTCCTTGGGCTTTAAGGATATGATGTGTTTGGTCGTGGATAGGTGTTCATCAGTTCTACTGGATTGGATTGCTTCCCTTTTTTATGCTACGACGCCCGTAGGAAGACTTACTTCTCATCCCCTGCTTTCCGTTTCGCCTTTAGTAAGTGGGAGCAAGGTCAAAGCACGAGGAAAAAAGATGCCCGCCCCAAGAGTCAGGATCGTACCAAAGCCAAAGTAGAAAGAAGGAAGACTGTGGAGTTGGCCAAAAAAGACTGCTTCAGGAGCTATCTTCATTAGGGAAAAAAGACCAACGTAGTCAGCCAAGCGAAGCAAAGCTTAGTATTGCGTAGAAAGTCAAGAGCGTAGCGTGCCTATTAGGCTTTTTTTCTTTTATGCCACGTTAATGGAAAGATGCTAGGCGAATCCCTCATGAAAGATAGGTTCACGAGCCCCCCTATTATACCATGTTAAAAGTGGGACTAACTAACTGAATAAGCGAGTGGAATACTTGAGAGCAAAGGAACGAGTTAACGGTTAGCGGTTGGAATGATAGGTTGGGCGGTTTCCGTTAACGTAGCTAATCACGCAAGAATTAATAAAAGGCATAATGCTCAGAGTGCCCGTAAGAGCACCCCTTCACGCGGGTCACTTGGTTAAGTGGGAGTAAACTTCATCAAAGAGATGCAGATAAGGGAATAACTTTACTTTGATGTCTTCGACAAACAAAAGAAAGTAGAGCGGGATGGGAAGACTTCTGGTATGCAGTAACTTGTTCTGGACAAAGGAAAATTGCTTTCATAATTGCGTTTTTTCAGATTCCCCATTATTAGATAGCCTTTAAATTTTAATTTGAAAAGATACACGCGAAACCACTGGCTCGAAAGGTCAACTAAAGTTTTTCCCTGTTTTATTTTATGATAGAATTCAGTTGTATTTCAGAATGAGTTTGAGCTTGGGTTCGATTAAAGGGTAAGAGGCGATCTTTATATTGAGTTAACATATGAAGAGAAAAAATCATATCACGAACTAGCTAGGGGATGGATGAATCTTCTCCCCCGCGGAACCTACCTCTTCCTCTGCCCCAGGTAAAGAAAATAAAAAAAAGAAAGCACGACACATTCTACTGCAACTTCTACTGCTCCAAGCACGGATGCTCCTCCTGAGACCCTTTTTGTTACGGATTAAGTTTCATTTCCTCAGAGCTTCTAACGAACGAGCTTTGGTTCCTTACCTATGTATGGTAGTATATTAAGCAAGCATGCTGGCTGGCGGTTGGAAACGGGAAATGCCCTTGGCTTGTTTACTATGAAAGGCTTGGCTTCCAGACTTGTTTGGCACGCACGAAAGGCATTCTATGAACCACGATCTTGACCCTTGTTCGGGTTTGGCTCGAAACAAACGCCGGAGCAAGCGTTTATGCTGCTTTTTTTGTTGTGGAGAAGCTTCAACATGTCAACCACATCTTTTGGTAGAACAGCTGCTTCCTTTAAAAAAAGGGAGTGGAACTTAAATCCCATCGGGGCGAGTTTTCCGGTTCTGAGAATTAGATCGGAACTTCTTTCTTCGTCTGGGTCAGGTGTGCTGGTACTAGAAGGTCTAAAAGCTTACCCCTGCTCTCTATCTATCTATCTCAGGCCACTTTGGGCTGTCCGTTCCTGGGGTATTGGACAAGGGGCCAAGAGCCTTTCTTCTTTAGTTTTCATTTCACGAAGCAAGGAATTTCGTGCCAAAATTCGACTTTTCTTTTTGCTTATTAAAAACTCCAGTAATTTCAACCATGAATTGGTCATAAAACGGGATAACCAAAGAATGTCTAAGCCATTGGCGGATTTAAAAAAAGCAAGTACTGCGCTCAAACCGTGCTACTGAGGAAAGACATTCCGCTATGCCTTACGTCGGTTCCCGAGACCCGGTCATCCAGAGACTAACCCTACTTTCCACCGTTCAGATCCTCTTGTATCAAGTTTCTCCGTTTGGCCGATATCTTGCCCTTGTTTTTCAACTGTCTCATTTTTTTTATCAAACTACCAAACTAGCTTTCTAGGGTTATAGTTATGCTTTCCTCATAGAGTTTAGTTCTTTTGATGATTATAGGATAGAATCTTAATTTGGTATTTAAATTCCTTTATCGAGCGGTAGCGCTTAAAAGAGCAATATAGTTAAAAAATCTGTATTAATTATCATACATATTTATGACTTATGCAGAGAAGGATCCCCCGTCCAAATCCAGTCAACCTATCTATCCGCATCCTGCTGTGAGAGCTAAACGTGCTTAGATGCTTTTTTTGTTTGGGGAAAGCACGCGAGGACCTCGTGTAAGAGTCATAATCGATACTTCGCACGCTAACAAACTTGCTTCCATCTAAGAAGATGTGGGATAAGAATCTTCCTAAAGTTATTTAATAAACTATAGAATACAATTTTACTAATATAGCGGTGACTCTAGAAAATGAAATCGCAGAATGAGCTTGAGTCTCGGCGGATTTCGTAGATCTTGGATGGCCAGATAGATTGATCGTACGCGGGATCTTTCTAAACTTAAAAAGGAAGAATTCATTCCTAGGCCTAAGTCCAAGCAATAGGATTGGTTCGTTAACCTCTACCCGTTTTATAAGACATAGAAGATATAAAGACTTTCTTTCCAGCACAGAGTGGTAGTGCCCCTTCGAGTGGGATAGCAGCTTGGCTAACTGACTGCAATGATTGCCGACTGCATCGGTCTTTTATATATACGCGCTTTTTTTTTTCTCCTTTTACAATTTTCAATTGGAATATACATAGAAAGCTGAGGGGTGGAAGTCTCTTTACACAATAAAAAAAGGAATGGCATAAGATTCTTCCCACGCCAGAGCATATAATGGAGTTAATCCTTGCTCGAGTTGAACTTTCCCTCGAAATTACGATATCATATGCTCTTTTCATATCTTCTATTATTTTGCTTGCCCACCCCTAGTGGTATACCTCACTTGCTTACATACTCTCTACATAAACTCCACACGTGATATAGTTCCCCGCGTCTCAAAGGGCTTACCTTCACGTTTGATATCATTCAACTTTCTTAGAAATCCTTCTTGTGATATAAAAAGATGTTTTTATTCTACGTTTGACGCAGTCTTTAAGTGCTCTAAGCTTTTTTTTAATAGATGGAGCCAGGTAAATCTTGTTTGGACAAGAGCCCCCTTTTTTTTCCATTCCACTATAATAGCGGAATCTAATATAGTTAAGGGGTGCTACATTTGGGCTGACTGATTGCTCAATTATTTGTTTAGGATTTCAATCATAAAGAAGGCAATAACGGGACTTGATAAAGAAAGCAAGCGAAACAGTTTCTTTTCATTCGTCTTAGAAAGCTCGACCAAACGGGAGGCTTAGGGTTAAGGCGGAAAGAACGTCAATTTATTAAACCGGATTCTCGTACAATCACAAACATAATAAATAGGCAGCAAGCTCGTACAACACATCTTATCTTTCTGATGCTGGAGAGGCCCTAGGTCATGTGCTTTTGAAAAGAAAACAGAGCAGTCGAAAGAAACCTCCCTTTTTTATGGAATCAGCTAAACCAATCCTTCTCACTCTCTCTCAGCTTACCTCCTACATATATCCACGGTCTTGATTGAAGCCCTTTTATTTCTTTGTCGCATGGTTTCATGACCGGCCAACTAGTGGTTCTGTTCGAAAGTCGAGGATTTGGTCAACTTTTTGATTTACTAAGGGAAAAAGGGCTTAATTTTATGGCAAAAACACGGTAAAGGTAAAGGTTCGATCCTCAGGCGCGGGTAATAGAATCGCAGCTGACACTGCTCCTTCTGGTTGCACAGGCCTTCCTACGATGTTTCGTAAAACTGCGCTCTTTTCTTCTTTATGGTCAAAATAAAAGAATTACTAATTTTAAACAAAGATGAAGGTTCCATTCGAGTGAGTGCGAACCTCTTGTTAATGTTAAGAGTCTCTAAAGCAGCCCCTCTTTAGTATAGAAAAGCGGGACCAAAGTCTGCTGTCAACAATCTCTCCAAGCAACTCCTAGGGCCATGCCACGAATCTGACCCAGTTTAAAAAATTTCCTTTGAAAGCACGTATACGTCTTACTAATCGAAGATCAATCATACATATACGCTATATGACTTACGCCAACACCCAACTCACTAGTAGACCAAGCCAAGCTACGTTAACTTCTGTCAATTCTTTCTGAAAAACCTAAGCGTAAGATCCCCGTTATCTTTAATCTGCTACACATCGATCACAGACTATTACAAGACTTGGGCATCTTTTTGGCTACATTCGTTGACTTTTTTTTATGTTTAGAGCTTCGAAGCGAGGCTTTCTCTTATCGAGCCTATAAATAACCTCTCCCGAACTAGTTATTTATGAGAGGACCTCGAGGTCTATCGTATCGTAAAGGGCATTCCATCCTATAAACTGATTGGAAAACTCTATTTTTAACGCACTAGCCTTTTTAATTTAGGCCAAGGGCAAACTGACCTGTAAGCCGTCTAGCTTTATAAGAAGAAAGGCATAAACATAGACGAATTCACATTTTGGTTTACTCGCTTATTTGAATGATAAAGTTATTAAGGCTCTGCCGCCTCCACTAAAATTTCTTTCTCTAATCGGTGCTCGCTCTACTTAGATTTCGCTCCTTACATTTAAGGTCAGCTCCATACTCTTGCCCCCTTCTCAATGGACGATACCTGCACAGTGGTCTCTCAGGGCAGCTTACTAACCTTTTGGTTATACTTTTTTCCTAAAAAGATATCAAAATATTCAGCAGGAGTCTAGTTCGGTAGGGATTAATTCTTTATTAGTAGAGCCCTTTATCCCTCACAGTCACACATTTCACTCGCTCCGGTTTCATGACAACCGTTGTCAACTATTCAATTTACTTCTTCGGTTAGTATACTCCAAGATTAAGCCTAGAATTCTGTGGGATCCTCTGGGTCATTGTAAAACAACTGTCAAGGAAATTGGTAGTAATAAATGCGTTTGGTCATCCACCCATGAAGAGAAGAAAGGTACCTCTCTCAGAAAGCTCGTTTCAAAGCCAAAAGCAAGTCATTGACGGTATCCAAGTATGGAAATCCTTTATCATCGGTCAGAAGAACTCTCAGCAAGAATTAAATACTCTTCTTAGATATGACGTAAAGCTAGTGTATTGTATAAAGACTAGTACATGCAAAGATTGTTTTGTATCCATACATATAAAAATTTTCGTTCATCAACCAAGGTACCCCGGATTCCGGATCTTTCTTTTATGTACTTTAGAAGTAGAAGTAAGGGGTCCATGCAGGAAATAATAAACCTACTTTAACTTTAATAAGTCTATTCGTCGAGATGAATACACTGGCCAGCGCAAAAGGACAAGAAATGATCCTGCCATCTAGAACTGGTATTTCCATTTGAAACCAAAAACTGCTAATTCATGACCCACTGGGAGCCTCATTCCATAATGAAGTAAACAAAAAGAAAGGCTCAAATATGGAATATTCCGCTTACAGACATCCATTCCTAATATTGAAAGCGTACCGGGAAGTCAAGCAAAATGTGCACCTCAGAGGTTGTGTGGCTAGTAACAATCTTGCAGAGACGGACTGGCTAGGCTCTTTAATTCCGTTGCGTAAAGTGATTCGTATTGCTTTGATCATTGCCGTGGTCAATTCTTATGTTCGAACATCCCACTCCGATAGTCTGCAGCTTCTAAGTCTAAGAAAGACATATATATAGAAAGTGTGCAGTGAGTTCTTCTTTCCGACTCTTCTTTTCTTAAGAGAGCACTGCCCATCCATCAACTGCCATTCCTTTCTTGGCTTGTCAATTCCCAAGCCTATGTTTAAAAGGTTTATTTAACATGAGACATGCATTCCTACAGCTATCTTCTACCAACGAGAGTTCTTGTCCAGCAGCCCTACTAGTTAAAGAAAAGAGGGGCAAAGCTTGGTACAAAGATGAGGAGTCATCAGAAGCCTAATCACGGGGACTGGGGTAGGAGAGTGGGAGTGGGGATAATAAGAAGCATCTCTAGAAGAAGACGCAACAGAGGAAGATGTTGCGATTGACGAATCCTACCCATCTTTTCAAATGCAAGACCCGTTAACCTGCTCACTATAATACGTGCCTATCTAATCAATCAAGTATGCTACCTAAGCACTCCTCTTTTTGTGACACTTATTTCTCGATTGAGTTCGTATGCCCTCGGTATGGGGCCTCAAAGCGTAGGACGCAAGATTAAGCTACTCTTCCCTCGCGTGTTTAGTCATGATACGCCTTTAAGAAGTCGCTTCACTAGATGAAACCCCACCAATGAGAGCCTCTTACAAGCAGGAAAGTTATGTGGCATCTACTTACATAACATATAGATAGGACAGGACCTATTCATCCTCAAATTAATTAAGGAAGCTTCAGCCCAAGTCCTTGGAAAGCAAAGAGATTTCAAAAGAAAAAGCCATCAAGCCTAGGATATGTCATCCGTAACACTCGTTCCAGCACGCGGTTCTTACCCATGAGGGCACTCCTTGTTACACGCAAGAAATCAATCTACTTAACCTTAAATTAAATAAGAAAAAAGCCTATCTGCTCAATAAAATGAGTCGATTTACTCGCGACCAGTCTTAAAAGAAAAATTATAGGAACCAAAGATACTCAGACTAAAGCTATCATAAGGATTCCAGTTCGAGTTGCGAGAAATTAATATGCCTTAGACCGCGCACAGGGGCATGTTTTCTTAGAATAACGTTAAAGCATGAAAAAGCTAAGTTCTAAATCTGCGGGTATGCGCTTGTCGGTCTCAGTCATCTTGGGCAGAGGGGCGCTCCTCAAGTTTAAGCACAATCTACCAGCAAGCGTTCCGAGCTACGTTGTCGCCAAGGAATAGCAAGTGGAAAGAACCGTGCCTATATACGCCTATTAACAACGGCTGTTCCCGCGCTCTAGGGTTCGCTTCGTACCAATCTGTTCTCACCGAGGCAGGAAGCATACTTTACTGGACGAAAGCTGCTCTACCTATTAGATTTGGGATCTGTTTTTATAAGCACGAAATTTCATTTGTTTCGTAAGGTAGTTTATGAAAAAATCCGCCCTGTTCTTCCTCTCTTTGTTAGCGAGGACACACCAATCCCTATATAGTGTAGGAAAGACTCATCTTATCTTATTCCGTATTCGCATTTGAAATGAAAGGGGACCCTTTACATACCACAACCTTGTTTGCGAGCTTGGCTCACATATAGTAAAGGGAGTGCTAAACCGTTCTTTCTACGCTAGGGGCTTGTCTCTTAGCCGAAGCGCATCTCTGAAAACAAAGAGAGAACAAAGCAACCAGATTCTTTTCGTCAGATTAGGTATGCTTCTTGTGAGCCTCGTTTCGATAGTCCTAATAGTTGGAGTTGGGATCATGAGTGGGGCATCAAAGACCTATCTCTTGACTGGGGTACGCCCGTAAGGGAAGAAACCTCTGGCCCTTTCCCTTGCTTTATATTCTACTTGAACTTGTCTCGCGAAAGAAGCAAGTGAGTGAAATGTATGTAAAGAGTCCTTGCAAGGCAACTCCTCTTAATAAAAAAGAAGAACTCATGTTTTTAGTCTTATTACCGAGTGCGACCTCTTTTCTGTGGAGGATTCTATTACGGGAAGTAAATATAGGTCACAAAGTAAGAGAACGCTCTCCTATTCATTCAAAACATACTCTAAATCTCTTTGAAGCTACTTCACATGAGAAGAAAAAGTTTCTTTTGGGTAACGTTCTCATATGCTTTCTGCTAAATCTTAGAAGGATCACGTGATACCTCGTAATTTTATGAGTCTAGTAGTCTGTCTCTTGCCTCAATTCCCATCAGTTTAGGCCTTTCTTTTGCCAAAAGATTGACATAAAGATAAAGAGAAAGTAGGAGCATCACTATCAAAGGTGAACTGCTTTCTAAAGGCAAGGGGCTTCTTTAAACGGGATGAGATTTTCTTTCAACTAAATTCACATCGGAGCTCACTTTCCTTTGACTTTGGATTTTTTTATCCTTAACCTTCAAACCTGGGAATCTTGTCTTAGACCCCGGAAATGGGCATTCCTTTTTCTTCCTTACTTCATATTATCTTATCTGAGGGTGTAACCTATAATACAACAAGCCCTCCCGATTCTTCAGATTTGGTAAGTAATTGCTATTTTCTTTCGGGGGGTTTCCTCGGGAGTCAATATTTGGTTCGAGAAAAAACAAAGTCAAAGCAAAGGTTCTTTAGTTGTCAATCCTCCTCTCCTGCTTTATTTGCATTCTAATGCGAG
>VHZZ01031425.1:3482-14500 GCA_009801015.1 Silene noctiflora
GTCATGAGTCCTATCTTGGAGTTCCGTTTTAGCCTCAATCATCCTTGCATGTTTATTAGACTTATATCAACTTGAGAGTTATGGTTACGTTCCGGTGTAGGTTGGGGGTGCTTCGGGTGTACGATATTATAATGAGTTGGACCTCTATTTTTCTATGACCGTTAAATTCAATATGAAACAAGTTGAGTCACTCGGCATAACCTGCGTTTTCTGATCGTCTTTGAAGTAAACTTCGGGGACGAAGTTCCTTTTTAAGGAAGGTAGATAACATCGCGGCGTTAAAATTCTGTAAAAGTTTAGTAATTTCTTTGGTTTTGACTGAATGTTATAACATATAACATGCGATGTGTGATGCGTGATGACGTGATTGTGTTAGTAGTATGGATGATGTGATAGTTGTGTCCTTACAGTGAATAGTCAGACTCGTTATGATTAAGATGATGGATGATTATGGTGAGTACTTGGAGTCATGATGATTACGCATGTGGCATGAGTGTGGCATTATTTATATACGACCTTATATTTCGGTTTAGCACTATGTGTCACGTGTCTCTACGGCTTACTCTATACGTTGTGGTTTGGCGCATGGGCCGAACTTCGGGGAAGAAGTTCCTTTTAAAGGAGGAATACTGTAATACTCGTCTTTTTAGGGACCTGTTGACCGACCTTAGACCTCGACGGATCCATTAGTAGGAGTTAGAGCGGGAGTTAGATCGTAAGTGAGACCGTGGACTCGACCTAGTAAGGCTCACTCGGCCGAGTGCTCTGACACTCGACCGAGTGTAGCGTACTCGGTCGAGTATGTTTTGTACTCGACCGAGTGTCTTAGCGTTAGCGTGATATAATATTAGTCGGAGGTTGCGACTTAAATCAATTCGTAAAAACATTTCATTCATTTTCGAAAACCTAAACTCAGACTCTTCTCTCTAGTCCTTCATAGCACTACCTCCTTGACCCTTACCAAAAACCTTGTTCTAAGAGGAGCATGACTTGGACGTAGATTCACGGGTCGGATCTCTCTCATCATCGGAGTTTAGATGTCCTTGTGGTAAGTTTGTGAATAATGATTGTATGGTCTTTGGATTCGATTATCTTAGTGATAAGGTAATCGATGGTTGTAGGCGGCGATGACGCTGTTTTCTATCTGTGAACATGGTGATTGCTATTGGTATGGAATCTCTAAAGGTAGGGTTTCCCTACTCAGTTCTTCTGCATGATTGATTATATGTTTTTGTGGCACTGTGTGATTATCATTGGTGTGGAATTATTGTGATATTGGTGACATTGATAGTATTGATTGTGGAGCCATTGTCGAGAGATGGTCTTCACTCCCATGTTTGCCCCTTGTGGCTCCCGTCACAAGGGGGATGTGCACATTAATGATCTTAATTCGCTCGTTGCTATGAGCGGGGCTTTAGGTGGCAAGGTTGCGGTCTACCACTGGCAGTGTGGGTACCTGTTGCGATGAGTAACTGTGTTGGGCTAGTCGTTACGATGAGAGCCAGATGATTCGGTGGTGTTCGGAGTTGACAGTGATGTGCGTATCCGTATGGCCTTACGTAGTTTTGCAGTTTATTCTGTACTATTTATTTATTGTATGTTGTTAATGACCATTTTTTTTTTGCTAAACTTAAGCTTTTATTGATAATAGCTCATTACATCACATTGTTTCCTTTCACAATACAACTTTGAATGCAAATTTTAAGTCAATTGCATCTTAACTAACCAATTAGAATCCTTATATGAGATTCTATTTGGTTTACAATGTTGAAATCAACTCCTTATGACCTCCTTAATTTGTTGAACAATATACTCAGGTCTTGCTACACATTGGTTCAGACGAGCTTCATTCCTTTGCATCCAAATGAAGTACCAACTAGCAAGAACAATGGCAGAAGTGAATCCCTTTCATTACCATTACTGACCTTGTGTGTGCTTATGTCTTCTGTTTTCCTTCTGTGTATGTGTCTTCTAGGATCCATTTGATATTGCCGGCAAATGGTGACCAAGAAGGTTTTAGCAGGTGTGTTGATAGTTGGAGCTTGTCGGGGTTTCAGGAAGGAATGTGTCACATGATGTTCTTAGAGTATAGGCAGTCCCACTTAATTGTTTTACTTTCCGTTGTATGAGATGTATTGTTTGGTCTTATATCACGTTAACGAGTTTATTTGTATTAAAGCTCAATTGTTATTTTATGGCCAATTTGATATAACTTTATAATATTTCATTTTGGTAGTCGTTCTCGCTTGAGGGATTGTTTTGGTGGAATTAGATAAGGCAATTCTATGGTTGATGTTATGTTGTGAGCTGCGTTGTTGAGATAGGCGTTATTGGGTGAGTTAGCGTCGAGGATGGAATATGAGAGTTGAGTGGTGTTGGATAGTGGAGTGGTAGGTGTGCATGTTATGCGGGTATGAGTGTGAACTTCGAGGACGAAGTTCGTTTTTAAGGGGGGGAAGACTGTAATACATCATATTTTTGGCTCTAGGTTACTCGGCCGACAATAGGGTACTCGACTGAGTAGGTGGTGTGGTGGTTTTTGGCAGGCTTCTGTTTTGTTAGTACTCGATCGATTGTGGCGTACTCGGTCGAGTGTCATGTACTCGACCGAGTGTCCGGCTCGTTACGCTATTTTCCGCGGTTTGATAAAAGTAACACGGGAAGCATATATAATGAGATTTTATTAATTTAAATTATTTTATTATCAACTTTAAACACTTTCCACAAACAAAACTTCCTTGTTACCTTCATCATTCCAAGGCTAGGGTTCTTTCCTTTTGGGGCTTTTCTCATCTTAGCGTTCGTTAATCGTTGGGTAAGTCACCTGTCTTAGTTAATTTTTTATTTTCTTGATATCCTAATTGGGTTCTTTGGGGATTTAGGATGGATATCATGTTGGGTATGTTGTGGTATTTATTGATTGATATCATAATAGGTGAGAAGTTTGTAGAGGAGGCTTTCTAGACTACTTTGTTGTGCTTTTGCTTAGATTAATGTTCAGGTAAGGTTTCCCGACTCAGTTGATTGTGTAATTGGTATAAGATGGATTATGATGGTTTATTGTTGTCATTATTATGATTGAGATTATTGTGTTTAGTTATTGGATGATGTTGTGGAGCCATTTTTGGGAGATGGTTTCAACCCCATGTTCACCTGTTGTGGCTCCTGTCACAAGGGGGTGTACATATTAATGATGTGGGTTCTCTTGTTGCGATGAGCGGGGATTTTGGTGGTACGGCTGCAGTCCCCACTGGCGGTGTGGATTACCTGTTGCGATGGGTAATCTGGCAGGGCTACACACCTTGATGTGTAATCGGTTACTGGTTACTATGGAGTTTGGAGGATGGATGTTGCAGTTTGATTTGGTTGTATATTGGATTATGTTATTGTGATGTTATATTAGTTATGCAGTTGGCTGACCCCGTCTTTGTTTTTAAAACTATGGTGATCCATTCGGGGATGGTGAGCAGTTGGCTTAGCAGGTATTAAATGTTGATGTAGCTCTCGGGGCATGAACGGGGATGAGTCACCACATGTCTTGTAGTTTAGCTTCCGCTGAGTTAGATACATTCATTTCATAGTTTTGTTGTTACTTTTGGAGTTTGAGATATGTAAATTGTAATCTTTTGAGACTTGCATTTCCCTTTCATTAAAGTTGTTTTATTTAAACTAGTTTCATTATGGTTACTGTGATGCGTACTACCTCGGGAAACCGAGATGGTAGCATCTTCATACCTAAGGTGGCCTTGGTAAGGAACTTTGGTGTATGGGGGTGTAATAACCTTACCTCGAGCAACCGAGATGGTAACGCTCTTACTTGTTGGGAAAGGTCTTGTTAAGGTTTCCCGGTAGATGGGGGTGTTACAGGTTGATTAGGAACGAAGTTTAGAATGCAAGGAGGGAGAAGAGAACTGGAAGAAAATTAATTCTAGTGTGTTCTTAAGTACACCCAGGGTCTCTATTTATAGAAGAAAAGAGGAGGCATCAGGCAGCATTAGGAGTTTAACCCTGTAAAAACACCTTAAAAGAGGTGAAACAAGTGCTACAACTCTTCAAAGAGGCGCATCAAGGGATGCTCCCTTCAAAAAGGCGCGATACTGACATCGGGTTTTGTCGTCATCTGTAATACCCCGTATTATTATTTATTATATATTTAATTATTATTTATTATCCTTTATATTAATTTGGTTACTGATATATTACATATGATGTTTTATGTATGATATGTTAGTCGGGTTTGTGTGAGACTTATACTAATTTCGTGAAAACAAACCAATGACCCGAGTGTGGGCCGAAGGGAGGAGTTGATGTGTGAGTCGGAACTTACTTAACTTGTGTTAATGGGCTCGGGATATATAAGCATCCAAACTATACTACATATCTTTTCCTCATTTTACAAACAAACACACACACACACACACACACACACACACACACACAAAGAGGGGAGGAACGACGAAGAGGCGCGACACCACACGGGGCTAGGGCACGAATTTCTAAGAGGATATTTCCGTCATAATTCATCTTTTTATCATAGGTATAATTCTATGCTATCTTAATATACTTAGATATTCGCGCATCATCATCATCGTCATCATTATCATCATCATCAATTAGGGTTAGGTTGATTAGAATAGTTACAACAAATTAAAGATTTGTTATAAGGTATTGTTCGATTGTTTTCTCTGTCTTAAAATCGTCGTTTGTGAAAAGTTTGGAAATATACTCATGTTTATTCCAAGTCTAGTTTCTGTATATAAAATTTCGTAACGATCTACCAAATGGTTTGTCCTGGGTGATTTATATATGAACATGTCGCTGAAACGTCCGCGAATCTGATTGTGTTGTGGGAAATGTTTTGAAACCCTAACTTATATATCGATTGAGTGCGAGGCCTTTTTCATACATTATCTTTGAATAGTCTAGATTACAATAGAACTTGGAATTTCTGCGAAATGATATTTGAAACTCGTTTTATGAAACTTTACTTTTTGTGCGACGGATTCTGCCAACTTTTGGAAGTCAGGCTTGAAACCCTTGATAGGTTTAAAATTTGGGAAAAGTTCTTTAGATAAGACTTGTAGCTAAGAGTTAGGGGGTTCCTACCCAATTGACCTTGCATCGATTGGATTTTTCTAGAATTAGTTATGCATTTTATAGAAAGTCTGCCCGGTTCTGGAAAATCAGGAAAAAGTCGAGTTTGTTCTCTAGGTTGAGATTCCTTTTAAGCATGATGAGTCTAAGTTATGTACATGTTTAATTGATGGAGAACGTGATAATTTTTCTATAACGTATTTGTTGTTGCCACAGGAATGTTGCTGAGACCCTACTCAACTCGTGTTAAATGTTTAATTATCTTACATGGATGCGTATAGATTGCTAAGATGGTTTTTCTATGTAAATATATGACGTTGAGTGAAGTTAAAATGATCTTATGTTAAGTTATTGCGATAATGGTTGATGCAGCGGTCTTATTGCTGAGCCTTTGAGTAGTTTGTTGTGATTCGACGAACATTATATTGAGTTATCTCGTGTTGGTTAGAATTATTATTTTGTTGCTATGGTATTTATGAATGCGGTCTTGTGAAAGATATTGTGTGAGAGGCCTGCGGGTAAGCTTGGATGGATGGTAAACCAGGCCCGGCTCCGGTTGTGGTCCTGATGAATTGGTAGGCCTAGAACGTGGAAGTCGAAGCGACATGGTCCAGCAGACGGCACTGCAGTGCCGTGAGTGTATGTGAGGAATTTGACGTGAGGTGGGTGTGTGGTCTGGACAAGAGCTACACGGTCTCCGAGGCTGCACGCCCGAGTTAATACATTATGTCGTAAACTGTTTATTGAGATAATCGTTGTGATCTTGGTTTTAAGCTTTGCATTACATTCATCTTTTCTTGTCATTTATTATTTATGATTAGCATGAGTTGACCGTGTGTGTCTTGTGTCAAATTGTCACCTATTTCCGGGGTGGCCTGCATTGATCCATTCAATGATTTCGGCTTGAATGGGGAGTTGTATGATAAGCAGGTTCAGTTGTTGTTGTTGGTTGATATGCTTTGATGAGGTGCATTACGAGATGGACACCGAGTCTAGAGTTGCCCTTTGAGTCATCCATAGCTTAAGTTGTTTTATTTGTAGTTCAGTTGTAATTTATTTTATACTTCAGTTAACTTAATTTGTAATCAGTTGAGTCGCCTTTGTTTGAAAAGTAGTAAAAAAAAATAAAGCGTTGGTTTTGTTTATCTATATCATTGCCTCAGGAAACTGAGATGTTGACATTCTTACTTAATCGGAAATGTCTTGATAAGGCTTTCGCTTAAATGGGGGTGTTACAAAGTGGTATCAGAGCGCACGATCCTAATGCCTGAACAAATGAACCCAATAAACCTAGGTTGTGTAAAATAAAATGAACCCCGGGTAGAAGTTGGTAAGGAGCGCTCTTAAGAGATTGGGGAGATGTCCCACGATCTGGCCCTTTCAGTTTTGAACCGGACACTGCAAAAAGGTTAAAAGATGGGTTGATAGAGTGGATGTGCATGTGGTTTTAATCGCATGATCTGTGTATAAGTCTTTGATCTTCACGCGATGAATGAGACTGTTTGTGACAAAGAATTGGATAGTATGAGCATGGGTGATAATTGGATGATTTGTGAAGTTAGTTTACTGAACATAATGCTAATTATGATAATAGTGATTCTTGTGCTAGAATGGATTGTCGTATTATGAGAGAATACGTATGATTGTTCTAGGTGTTAGCATGTAAATTGAGGAATTGTACAAGTATGGAATGTGCTAAAATGGAAAAATTATGTGATTTGCATGAATTTAGGGTGGCATGTCTAGTAATATGAACAAATAAGGGTAGTGATGAAAATTGATAGCCTGTGTGATGACATGGAGTATTTTAGTCATGAGTTAAATGGCAACAACATATGTGTTGTAGTTGGAACGGTTTGATGTGTATGTCTTAAAACGTAACGAAGATGAGACATGATGTGTGTGAATTTACGCTTGATGTGTATGAATTTATGATTATTATTGGTAAAATCCGTGATAATTATCATAGATCGTAAAGTTATTGTTGCTTATTATGTCGTCGAGCATGCGGGGTACTCGTGATCATTTCGGGCAATGATGGGCGTTCGGAATCTTGTATCTACTTGTATCGTCATGTTGAGTGTATTGTGTTGCTATACCAAGAATTACTATCACACCAACGAGAATTATGTGGTACATATATGCATTAATACGTGTATGGTTGTTTATCGGATTTCTATGTTGATATAATTTTTCTCACCCGACCGAATAGTTAGGTGAACTGGCGTGAACATGTGTTATATATGTAGGATTGTCAACTGTGGGGATATGGAATAGAGAACACAAGGTGAATGTTTTGTTTGTTACATGTGAGATAAGAAATTATCTGAGCCCACTTTTGTCAGCTGTCTGTTTAGACTGAATATGGTATAGGGATGTTAACTAGTGATATATGCAATGAACAAATTGAAGATCATGTTAATAACTGCATTCAAGTGTCGCATCCCTTGACCTCGGCTTGTGAGTGAATAAGTGAAGGTGCAAAGTAACAATTGACAGTATGAATACTGATTTTGGAAGGAGGATTGAGTTCTCATGTTGAAAGAGGCATATGCGCCAAGCTATTACTACGGGTTAGAGAGACCAAGTTATAATTTCTGAGTTTTACAGTGACATTGATATGAAAATATTATTTTGCAAGTTCACCTCCAACTCACTCACCCCTTGTGTTAGGTACAGGATCGACAATAAGAAAAAAATATTTATTTAACAGAGAAGTATTACGAGGACGTACCTTTTCTTTTCGAGGATAGAGCATTACGCGTGGTTAATATTCAGCAGTGTGAATTTACAGTGAACGATGATCTATGTTTGAGACCTGTTATTCAGAAGTGTGTTATACGTGTGAGTTGTTTCTTGCGTATCTTGATTGAGTCAACTTCAGGGACGAAGTCTCGATAAGGGGGATGGAATGTAATACAACATGTCAGTGCCATGTTAGTTACTGTTATTTGTAGACAATTGTGACACTCTAAGTGATGTTTAGGATAAGTTGTGATTTGAGAGCGATACGAACATCGGGACGAAGTTCCTTTAAAGGAGGAAAGACTGTAATACCTCGTATTATTATTTATTATCTATTTAATTATCATTTATTATCGTTTATATTAATTTGGTTTACTGGTGTATTAAGTATGATGTTTTATGTATGATAAGTGAGTCGGGTTTGTGTGAGACTTATACTAGTTTCGCGGATAAGTGACACAACACAGGGCTAGGGCCCGTTCATCCCGTCAATCCCTGTCTCGGGGAAAACAATGCAATCATCCCAACCGAAGTTGAGGTAAACTCATCCCAACCAAAGTTGAAGTAAACTCGTCCCAGAACAAGTCCTGCAGAACCAGACTGGGGAAAACAATGCAGTATGTCAGGCAACTATACTAACTTATCCCAGAACGAATCTGAGGTATCCAATGCAAATGTCATGTCAATGATAATAATTCATCCCAGAATGAATTTGAGGTATCCAATGCAAATGATATGCAACAATAATTAATAATAAATATTCAACCAATTCATCTCAGACACGAAGCTGAGGCATCCGACAATAATAATAAAACTCATCCAAACTATACTACATACCTTTTCCTCATTTTAAAAACACAAAACAAAACAAAAACAAAAAAGAGAGGGGAAGAGCGACGAAGAGGCGCGACACAACACAGGGCTAGGGCACGAATCTCTAAGACTATCTTTCCATCATTTGTTCATCCTTTTATCGTAGGTATAATTATATGCTATCTTAATATACTTAGAGAGTCGCCCATCATCATCATCAGTTACGGTTAGGTTTATTAGAATAATTATAGCAATTTACAGATTTGTTAGATGGTATTGTTCGATTGTTTTCTCTCTCTTAAATTTGTCGGTTGCGAAAATTTTGGGAATAGACTCATGTTTACACCAAGTATAGTTTCTGAATATAAAATTTCATAGCCATATACCATACGGTTTGTCCTAGGTGACTTATTTAAGAAACTGTTGCCGAAAAGTCCGCGAATCTGATTGTGTTGTAGAAAATGTTTTGAAACCCTAACTTATATATCGATTGAGTGCAAGGCCTTTTTCATACATCATCTTTGAAGAGTCTATATTACATTAAAACTTGGAATTATGAAAAATGATATTTGAAACACGTTTTATGAACCTTTACTTTTTGTGCGACGGATTCTGTCAACTTTTGGAAATTAGTCTGTAAACCCTTGATAAGTTTAGAATTTGGGAAAAAAGCTTTAGATAAGAGTTGTAGCTAATAGTCAGGGGGTTCCATCCCAATTGGGCTTGCATCGATTGGATTTTTATGGAATTAGTTATGCATTTTATAGAAAGTCTGTCCGGTTCTGGAAAATCAGGAAAAAGTCGAGTTTGTTCTCTAGGTTGGGATTCCTTTTAAGCATGATGAGTCTAAGTTATGTGCGTGTTTAATTGATAGAGCTTGTGATAATTATGCATAGTTATGTTATAATAGGCACATGGTTGACGAGGAGACTCTTTTGCTATATCGTATTTGTTGTTGCGACAGGAATGTTGATGAGGTAGGTTTACCCTACTCAACTCGTGTTAAATGTTTAATTATCTTACATGGATGCGTATAGATTGATAAGATGGTTGTTCTATGTAAATATATGACGTTGAGTGAAATTACAATGATCTTATGTAACACCCCCATTTATTCAGCAGCCTTTAGCGACATTCCCAAATAAATAAGACTGTTACCATCTTGGTTTCCCGAGATAGTGAATAACAAAGATAAACAAACCAAAGTACTTCAATTAAAATAGCGTTAACTGACTTATTACAAATTACAACCAAACTTAAACTAATTAAATTACATCTGCAGCGGAAAATAAACTGAACAAATAAAATAAAGTGATTGTCCAACTAAGTGATCTAAACTTCTAAGTTCCATTATATCGCCTCACGCCATCCATCTCCCAGCTAAGTCAACTCAAAACCTGTCAATCAATTTGCTCCCCAATAATTGGATCATCACAAGTGTTCACGAATACACGATCAACCACGAGGTTGAGTAGAATAACCAACAACAAGTATAAGATGAACTAAATGAAAATGCACAATATGATATGATAGATATGATATGCAAAATGCAGCTGAGCGCATCACTCGAAACACCCGTTCATCCCTGGCTCGAGGAAAAACAATGCAATCATCCCAATCGAAGTTGAGGTAAACTCATCCCAACCAAAGTTGAGGTAAACTCATCCCAGAACAAGTTCTGCAGAACCAGTCTAGGGAAAACAATGCAGTATGCCATGAAACTATACTAACTCATCCCAGAACGAATCTGAGGTATCCAATGCAAATGTCATGCCAATGATAATAATTCATCCCAGAACGAATCTGAGGTATCAAATGCAAATGATATGCAACAATAATTAATAATAAATATTCAACCAATTCATCTCAGACACAAAGCTGAGACATCCAACAATAATAATAAAACTCATCCAATAACTCAACAATTCATTCCATTCATATTACTTAATAAAATGCACCAGTCATAAATAATAATACGAGTCGAGTAGTTATCCTACCTTTTCAGCAAATACTCTAATAAGCAGCTCAAACCAACCCGAATAATAAAGCAAACGGATCCAAATATTAATTCCGTCTCACAAAATTTTCACCTAAATAATAAATATACAAAATTACTAACTATTCAAATTACAAAGTAACGTATAATTAGTTAACCAATTACTAACTACCTAGACCGTATACTAGCACCATCAACACCTCCTTCAATCACATAATCACATATTCATACTCTCCACGTATAAGACACATTCCTTATCCAACCCTCTAACTTCCAACTGTAACACCCCCATACCCAAAGTGCCTTACGAGGTCACCTTAAGTACGGAGATGCTACCATCTCGGTTTCCCGAGGCAATGATATACAAAAG
>VHZZ01031426.1:0-22757 GCA_009801015.1 Silene noctiflora
ATCATATTAATCTCGCGTTATTAACAAAGCCCGACTAAAAAGACCCGTAAGACAGACTTACTCGATCGAGTAAGTCACTTACTCGATCGAGTACCACCCTTACTCGATCGAGTACCCAACAACCAGACTCGTAAAACGCACTTACTTACTCGACAAAGTAAGGCCTACTCGATAGAGTAGCTACAGGCAAAACTATCAATTCCACCACACCGGTACCAGGACACACCCAGCCATACCCACAACCCGGTGATGGCACCACATCACCGTCCACCAAAACAGCCGGACCGCAGCCCGCAAGAAGGTACTCCGGACACACCGGTGGTACCGGGCCCGAGAGCGACTCAGATCCCATGCCAGACGACGTGACTCAACCTCACGTGTCCCTCCATAACTCAAGCCATTAATGTGCACGTCCTCTTGGAGTGGGAAGCTCCAAGAGGCGACCCAAGCGGAAGACGTTCTCTCAACCGTCTCCCGTCTCTAATACAATCATCACATCACCACCACTAACCTCCAATAAGAACATGAATCATAAGAATGCAAGTCTAATACAAACCGGTTACAATCCCCTTATCCGACATATTACCAATACCCATGATTTAGCCATGTACTCAATAGTCAAATTCTCAAGCCAGCACAACCAATGCTATGTGATGTATAATTCCGACTCATACACAACTCCACATCAACTCAATTACCATGTGAATGCAGGACTACATATTTTATGAAATCAAATGACAAATGCACATAAAGCCTATCTATAGTACCGAAACTGAGTAGGATTAACCTACCTTATGGCATTCTTCAATAAGCTAGTCCAAGACAACAATAATCCATCTCATAAAACTGTCTCATCCTACAATAATCATATAATAACTATCACAAATCATCATACACTATAATACAATACAAAACCCCTTATTACCACCCAATGATTACTTTAATACTAACAACAATTACTAATTAAACGGATTAATTGAAAACCCCCAAAATCTAGGGTTCATAAGATTAGAAAAGGATAGATCTTACTTACATAGGTGGAAGGAAGGATAGGTAGGTAGGTGAGTAATCCTTTAAATCAAGCTTGAATCCCATATGAATGTGTTTAGGAGTATTTTAGAAGGAAGGAAGAGTTTAGAGAGAAAGGGAGAAGATGAGAAAATGAATTAGGGTTAAGGGGACGAAATTGGTAATATCACTTACTGACAGTGTCACTCGATCGAGTGAGCGGTTCACTCGTCCGAGTGCCACCTACTCGTTTGAGTGGACTACTCACTCGGCCGAGTCAACTCTACTCGGTCGAGTAGACCACCTACTCGGCCGAGTACACCCTACTATGTCCACCACTAGCTCACTCGATCTATTTCCAAACTTCACTTGGTCTAGTCTAAGCTCCAATTGATCTAATATAAGGCCAAATTTCACTCTTGCACGACCCTCACGCATCCCCAGGCTTCGTGTACAGATCCCAAAACATCCGGGTATTACAATGTTGCAAGTTAGTATAAAAAGCATTGTGTGGCGGCTAACTGGTGGAGGAGTGGTGGTCGATTGACCTTAGAAAGTGGCGGTTGAAGGGTGCGAATGTGGAAACTTGGCAGAAACTTATGTGATAGGGGGTTTTAAGGGCGGTTTCTAGGACAACTAAGGCATACATAAGGATGGTGATTGAGTGAATGATATAGTCTACACTAGGGAGAGTTTATGGGTGGTGGGTTTCATGGCGTTTGATGGCCGTAGATTGGGGTCTATAGTGGTGTCAAAGGTTAGTTGCGGGTGGTCACAAATTGACGGGGAAGTATTTGTATGTCATTTTTTGTATGTTGTTTGCTCTTATTTTCGTGAGTTTATGGCTAGAGATTTATGTTATGTATGTATATGAGATGTATATAGGGGAGTATTTATTGGGGAGGGTAGAAGGATTTAGAGTTTGTTGTAAGGTATGGAAACCGAGTAGAATAGGAAAGATGCAACTATCATTTTGAGGAAAGTGTGAGCTTTGTTTCCGTGTGATGTGGAGATGTTTTGAGGAGACAACTTGTTTGGGGACCAAGATAAAATTGTGTAGAAGGTTCCCATGGCTTAGGTTTTAGGGTTTTGGGCTTGGAATTCAGGTTGATGGGCTAGCGAACATGTGGGTCGCAGCTGTATTGGTGCAAATGGACTGCTCGTTTGGGTCTTTGTTTAGGACGAAATTGGCTTGGGTTTGTGCATGGTTTTGGGTTGGATTTTGTATGGGAATATGGGTCATTTTTTGGATGATGTTTGGTCGAATATCGGGTTTAAATAGAGCTCGGTTTTGTGCTAAAACAATGATGGGAATTGAGCTAGAAACGAACGACTTATATAAAACTTGCCAGTTTGAAATAAATCAAATGAAATAATTTCAAAACACATTTATTTGTTAAAAATGGTTATATTAAAAGATAAAAATGATGTTTTCAAAAGTAAATCCAAAGGAATAAACTCTAAATCAAATTTAATTAATAAAATTACTTAAAACCAATAAAATTTGTTAGAAATTATTTTTTTAATCCGAATATCAACTAGAATCGATCACCATGAACCTCTTAGCCGATTTCTGAATCTCTCACACATGTTTGCGTCCGATCATCAACGGGTGTTGGTTGTGAGATATAAATACAAGTGCCATGACGAATACGGGTATCTACACAACTTCAAATTCACATGTATTATGTTGTCCTATTGACATCCATATCACATGATGTTGATATTGGTTTAATAATGTTGCGTTATTGATTATGATCACATGTTGTATTGATTGCTTGTGAACATGAAATTTCATGCCTATGCCTATATCGCTAATTCATTCTCTATTTTTTTTGAAAAGAATTATCATTTCATTTCAAAAGAAAAGAAATTACAATATTTTTGCAAGACTAACCACAAATGGTCACAACAAAGACCAAAAACCAAAAAGAGAAAAAACTACCAAGCAAGAACTAAAGACCTCAAATTAATCCGAATTTTACAAAAATCAGAATGCTTGGACCACATAAGCATTCGAACATCTACCAGATACTCCACTTTCCTAACTACATCAAAAATATGTCTCTTAGCACCTTTGAAGATCCTGCAATTACGTTTAGTCCAAATCTGATAAACAGTAGCAACAAGAGTGACAATAAACCAGATTTGCTTCCAATGTTTCCTGCCAGTGTTCCTGCTAGAAGTTAACTCATCCAAGAGAGATTGCCCTACTCTGTGAATACCCACCCACTGAAGCAAGTCCTTCCGAATTTGCTGCGAAAAAGCACATTCAAAGAACAAATGCTGCTGAGTTTCTACACTAATTTCACAAAGAGCACATCTATTCATATACTGAAAACCTCTTTTCTGCAAATTATCAACAGTGGCTAGTTTGTTTTGCACAGCAAGAGAACAAATATTCTTCTGACTAGGGATAATCCTTGAATTGTTCAAAACAGCAGTCCAATCTCCCACATCAGGTGCTGCCCTAAAGCTAAGATAAGCTTTGTGAAGACAAAGCTTAGAACCAGAGTTCCAATCACTTGGAAGAGATTGAGCTTGGAGAAGATTCCCAGAAGTAACAAGAGGCTGGTCCCTAGCTGCAATGATGCTCTTAAAACTGAAGGAGAAATGATCCTTAGCAGTAATGGTCCAAATATTATCCTGTTTAAGAACATAATGCTCAGTCCATTTTCCCCAAAACCTTGAATGAGAATGTGTTAGAAGGGATTGTCATTTACACAGAAGAGCATAATTCCAAGAGGACAAGTCCTTAACATTAAAGCCACCCGCTGAAATAGGAGAAGAGCTATGTTTCCAACTCTTAAAGACCAGTTTTCTTTCCCCTGCAAAGATCCCCCAAAAGAAATCCTTGCAGATTTTATTAATAGAATGAAGAACTTGCTTAAGGAGAAGAAGGCTAGCACACCAAAAATTTTCAATCCCAAAAATAATAGAGTTTAGTAACTGCAACTTCCCAGCATAAGAAAGATGATAGGTGGTCCAGTGATCAACAACTTTCTGAATCTTCACAATTAAGGGGTCAAACATTGCAATACTAATTCTGGAAGTGCTCAAGGGGATCCCCAAATACCTGAAATGAAAGTTCCTTTAGTAAACCCGGTAAGGTCAAGGATAATATCCTTCATGTGAGGAGTAACTCCCCCAAAAAACACTAGTCTTATCAGGATTGACATGGAGCCTAGACACTTGAGCAAAGTCAAAAAGAATTTGAGAAACAACAGAAACAGAGGGAACATCTCCTTTAATGAATATCATAAGATCATCTGCAAAGATGAGATGAGTAAGATTAATATTATGACACTTAGGATGATGAGAAACTTGAGGCAACTCAGAGACATTTATGAGATATCTTGAAAGCACCTCTATGCCCTAACAAAAAGATAGGGGGACAAAGGGTCACCCTGGCTAAGCCCACTAGCACCTTGAAAATAACCAGAAATTGGACCATTTATTTTAAGAGAAGTACCCAGGGTTAGAGATACAACCCATAATCCAGTCACTGAACTTCTAAGGGATACCAAATAGCTTAAGGAAATTAGAAACAAAAGACCATTAGATAGAATCAAAAGCTTTCCTGATATCAACTTTTATGAGGCATCTTGGGGAAATATTCTGCCTATAATAGCCTTTCACAAGAGCTTGAGACAACATAATGTTTTCAAAAATGCTTCTACCAGAGACAAAAGCAGTTTGCTCCTCTCCAATAATAATGGGTAAAACCTTCTTGAGTCTGTTAACAAGAATCTTACTAACAATTTATAGAAGATTGTGCAGCAAGAGATTGGTCTAAAGTCCATAACAGAACTTGGAACAGATTTCTTAGGGATAAGGGAAATAATAGTGGAGTTAGCTTGCTTAGACATATGATTAGTTTGAAAGAAACTAAAAACAGCCTTACTCAAATCCATGCCAATAATAGCCCAAGCAGACTTGAAAAACCCAGTAGAAAACTCATCCATACCAGGGCTACTATTGATATCCAAGCTAAAGACAACAGCTTTGATCTCCTGGAAGGTGAGATTAGCAGCAAGATACTGACTATCAGCAGTAGATACTGACTTTCCTTGCAACAAATCATCCAAAGGAGACACATGAGTGTTGTTTCCAAGAATTTTTTGTAGTAGTCTTGGAAAGCAACATTAGTCTGATCATAATCTAAACAAACATCCCCATAAGCACTTTTAATTACCCCAATATGCTGATGATGATGCCTCCTTTTAGAGAGTTTAGCAAAATAAACAAATTAGAGCTACAGTCAACATCCTGAATATGCTTAATCTTAGCTTTTTGGCTAAGGTAGTTGAGTTCAGCAGTTTTGAAAGTGGTATACTCCTTAAGTCTTTTCTGTTCCTCAAGAATAATATTAGCAGAGAAAGGATCTTGCTGAAGTCTAGCTTGATAAGCAGTTAAGATCTCCTTAGCAACTCTAATTTTGAGAGAAATATTAGCAAAATTACTTCTATGAAGAGCAGAGAGAGCCTTCTTAACAGATTTAAGTTTTTCAAAGAAACAAAAAATAGGGTTGCCTTTATTATCAGTCTTCCAAGCATCAGCAACAGTGTTGATATAGTTAGGATGGTCAATCCGTCAATTTAAGAAACTAAATCTTCTACTTTTATTGCTATCCTCTGATACATAGACAATAATAGGAGAATTATCTGAGATGCCAAGCTCAGGAAAATTAGCAAATGAATTAGGCAGAGAAGAGATCCATTGAGGATTAGTCAGAACCCTATCAAGCTTTGACCAAACCATGGCATGAGGCTCCTGCTTGTTAGTCCAAGTAAGATCACAGCCAGGACAAGTAATATCATCAAGGTGACAGGAAGAAAGACAAGAATTGAAAGCCATCATTTCATGGAGAATGAGAGGAGTAGAGATGAGCTTCTCCTCTGACTCTCTAACCACATTAAAGTCCCCAAGCACCAACCAAGGATCATAAGTAGAAAAGCTCCTAAGGCTATTCCAAAGCAATTATCTATCAGTAGCATTATTACTACCATAGACCAATAATTCATTCTCTATTTGTCTCACATGATTCACATATTGTGTTGTTTAATTGCTTTCTTATTTTATGGTTGATTTTTGATGTAATATCACTAGGAGAACCTCGAGTTACTCTCCACTAACCGTGACATTTATTTTTAATGAATGAACACGTTGTAGGTTGGTGATTACATGAGAGTTTGGCGAGTGAGTTAGCGAGCGTTGTACTTACAACGACAGACCCTACAGTTGTGGTTTAGTTTCGTGTTTCGTGTTTCGTGTTGTATATTTGTATAGTTGTATATGTACCTTTTTTAAGAGATCATGATCCCTTATATTCGTAAAAGTTGTATTTTATATAACATTTTTCTTGATCTAAGTTTTGGTTTCATGCATATAGTAGCTTCGCGTTTTTACTATTAAAGTATTTAAAGTCTCGTATTTTCCACTGCATTGTTCACGTTTATTTGTTGTATGTATAACCGCGGGGGTTCACAATGATGGAATACGATTTGTTTTATCTCTCTTATTTTCTATCTACATTCTCTCTATAATTTAACTATTTTCTTTGTTTCAAAACATTTTCTTATTTTTCGTGTACTTTTTCTATATCTCAAGTTTTAAAACAGGCCCGTGCAATTTTGCAGGGTTTAACACTAATTGCTTATTAAATCACATAATCTCATGAGAAACAGCTAATCTCCCTTAAGATAAAAGTTTAAAACAGATCAACTATAGTGCACTTCAACATAGAAGACAAACTTTTACTTTTCTCTATGTATTCCGCTTTTGTCAAATCCATATTATTTGACTCGTGTTAAATTTAAAACAAATATTGTCATTTTAAATAAGGGTTTGTGTATGAGAAAATTGGTAAGGATGGGTCATACTGGGCTCGGGCTCATTACTTCAGATTCAAAGCATCTGGTCTGGTCATTTGGTCCCAAATTTCTAGCCCATGTGATGGGCCACATAAAAGATCAGAAAAAAGGAGGATATGTTATTAGTGATCGACGTTCTTCATTTGCTGGACTTAAGCAGTGACAAGGCAACTTGAGTGTTGGACCGTAGCCTCCACGAGGAAATAAATCAATTATTTGTTTCTAGTATGTGAACCTCGGGGACCTCATGGTAACAAACCAACAATGCGGGTTCGTATCACACGTGGTTAAGAAAAGGGTGTGGATTATGCTGTTTTGGCGTAGGCCTATTCGATTGAGTATCATAATTATACGCTTTAGTCCGCTAAGCTAATTAATTCGCCTCACATCATTTGTAAATCCCTTTCTTTTCTATTTACCATCTCGCCTAGAGGTGGTAAATGAGTCGATCGAGTCGAGTTTGAGACGGGTTAAGTTAGATCGGTTTATCTCGGGCCTGTCACACGTTGTAGCTGAGATGAAGTAATATAGTTTCATTGCATTAGCTGAGTCGGAAAACTATACTTGAGTACTGCTTTTCTACATTGAGAGCCAGTAAAGATAATAATTATACTATACTAGTGACAATCAAGATGACAACCTGTGATATGGGTATCATGTGATTAAAATTATTTTTAAAAACGCAGTAAAAACTCGTTAATCGATATGTATTTTACCCAAACTCAACCGCAAACTTGTATAGACTTGGGTTGTATTTTACCCAACCCGGGACATACCCTTAGACCCCCGTATTTTATTTGAATCTCGAACTAACGACCCGTCAAATCATAACTCGTATGTTCAACCTGTTTAATAGGTTTACCAATAGATGTTTCCAACGATTCAAAATATATTCAACAAAAAATTTCTAAACTCTATAGTATGATTTATTCAAACCCAACCTCTAGGTTGGGAAGAAAACTTTAGTAGTAATACGAAAACTAAGCGGAAGCGGTTTAATAGATTAATGAACAATAATGAAAAAGGGATATTTGCTTCGAAATCGGTCTAGAAATCGAAACAATGGAATATTTGCTCGGGTTAGACCTATAACTCGAACAATGGTGAACTATAATCAAGACCTATTGATTATAACTCAGGTTAATGCTTGAAAACGCGTCAAACAATAACAATTTTGGAACAAACTCGTCGAACGATGTTTACAACTGTAAACGAAAAACTCAGTGTTTTTATTCAATAACTCAAGCTATTCTCCGAAAAATAAAAGGGTGATTTCATGGGAATAATCCATCATATGCTCTATCTTCTCATATTAATACAACCTAGTGTTTAATTGAGAAAAATCTCATCTTTAATGTCATTTAACTTAAAGTAGACTAATGGAAGGGTTACCTAAACAACCGGTTTCCCTTGTTTTGGGTGGTATTTTTTTTTTTTTTTTTGGTCATCAATGAAATCAGCCTAATTCTTCTTCTTCGATATTTAACTTTTCCCAAATTAAAATAAAAAAACCCAGAAAATCACACGCCCAGCTTAAGCCCATTATCAATCAATTCATACCCAAAATCCCTCAATCCCTTAATCCCTCCTTTACCAATCAAACACCGACTAACAACCGCTGTACCGACATCAATCTTCACAATCTTATGACTAACCACAATCCCTAAGCTCATACTACTCTTAAAACAAGCTTTTACCAAATTTACCTCACTCAAATTCGTAAACCTATCAAATAATCTCCCAGGAAAAAAAAAACTCCAATCTAACAAACCAATTGACCTCCAAATTTTCCCTAAAACATAATACCACCTCTGACAAACCGCCGAAATCAACTCATCCTCCAAAATCCGAACTTTCGACAATATAAATTGAAGATTCTCGTTCCCAATTAAAGAAAACAAATCATCACCTTGGGTTAGGGTTTTCAAATTAGCTTGTTTTTTCCTCAATTCATTATGCGATGTCGTTTGATAATGTTGCATTTTGAAAATCGCGTGCTTCAATTGCTGGTTTTTGAACCAGAGCTCTGTTAAGCTTTGTCTTCTTTTTTGGCATTTCAATTGGGGAAATAGGGTTACTGGGATTTATAAATTGATTGTTAATTGATGCCATCTTTAATTATTGGTTTTGTTGAAGGATTATATAAATTAGGGAGGGAAGAAAAATAAGGGAGGAATAAATTAGGGATATAGAAAAAAGAAAATAAAAGAAAGGAGAAGAACAGTAGAAATAAGAGAGAATGATGATATGAAGAAGAAGAAACGAAGAAGAATCAGCAAAATTAGAAAGAAGAATGAGACCTACATGGGATTTTTCTTAGTTAAACACTAGCATGGATTCATATGGGAAGATGAGACATATGATGATTATTTTCGTGAAATAACCCAAAATAAAGAGTACAATCAACCTTATTTATACTAAATAAAAGACTCTAACTAGAATAAGGAAACAATCTCCTTAACTGATTTTCCAAGATCTACCCGTGTAGATTATGACTCCTATGGAAATTTTGATTGCCTTATTAAACACCCCCTAGAAGATATAGAAAATACTTACCTAAAATGAAATAGAAAAAATAATTAGTAACTTAATCTGAGTTTAGGAAACTAGGAAACTAAAACTTCTAAAACAACTAGTAAATAAATAATTCCTATTACCATTAAGAATAATAAAATTAATATTCCTAGGGCATGACTTCTTTTAGGAAAGAAGTATCGACACCTCTTCCTTAGGAGCCATGTAACCGATTGAAATAGCTGCAAAAACTATCTTCTAACTGAACAGTCGCAGAGGTTGTTTATTTCGTCTAACCTCTGCATCAATTTCGTATCAAGTAGACACTACCTTTGAGCACTTATATTAACTGCAAATGAAAAGATGAAAATTCACCAACAAAAAATTGTTAAAAAAAATGAAGTGATTTTATATCGATCCTACATTTTTTTTTTTTTTTTTGCTTGTTTCCGAGAAATGATTTGGGGCTTACTTGAAATGAGAGTAATTATTAAGGGAGTAACATATCTAAAATGAACTAAAAAATGAAGGGAATGGATGGGTGTTGAAGATAGAAATGGATAGAAATGCGGAAATATAATGTAATAGTTCCTCCATTAAGGGAGTAATTGTTACCTACCTATCCCCTCAAGTAATGCATTACCTCTCTATGGAGGTAATAATTTCTCCCTCACTCCCTCTTTCCACCCTCCACAAGGACCACAACCACCACAAAGTACCAATCTCCTCCCATTTCTTCTTATTTTAGCTTCTGTTGCTCCTTTAATAATTACTCTCATTCCAAACAAGCTCCATGGTCATAATACTCATGGGGCGGATAGGCCTCCTTTTTTTATAGGTGTCTTACGCGGGTCTAATTCTAATTCTAATTTTGGTCACTCACCAGTTTTTTGAGGATTAGCCGACACTTGAACGGGTCTATCTAAGACACGACGTCGTCCTTACTCTAGAAAAGATGGTGGTCGGTATAGCTGACAAGTTTGAACCAACCTGAGTGATCCCGCCCCTGAGAATTTTATGACCCGAATCGACCCGACTTCCCCCATTGTCACCTTTAGGTCGGCAGGCCTTTTTTATTATTTGTTTTAATTTTTTTTTTTTTATGTCCACACATTGTAGATATGAAATGAAATAGTCTTTGACATATAAATAGTTGAACGTAGACGTACCATTTTTCTGTACATCTGCATTCACAAGTTGCTAAACTTCTAGTCTAGTGTCAAAAACTCGGTTAAATGACCAATTTCAATGACCAAATTAGCAGCCAAATTAAAATTATTACAGTGTTTTGTGAAACCCAAATATGAAACTGAAGCTTCAAAACCACCTTACTTCTTAGGCCCTTCTGAATTGGTATTCTTGCAGTTAGATCAACTTCAAAAGGGTCTTCTCTTTTCTACTAAACCCACAAATATACAATCTGATTTTCTAGAGACGTTAAAAGACTCTTTAGAAATCGTTCTCGTGCACTTCTACCCTTTAGCCGGTCGATTTTCGGTTGAAGAATTACCCGATGAAAATGGGACATGGGTATACCTTGATTGCACCAAGGGTCCCGGTGCCTGGCTCATCCACGCAACCGTGGATGAGACGGTGTCTAATATTCTTTCGTCCATCGATGTCCCTCCTATAGTTCGATCCTTCTTTGAGCTTGGTGAAAAATCGATTAATTATGATGGACATACTAGAYCACTTTTGTCCGTTCAAGTAACTGAGCTCATCGACGGGATTTTCATTGGGTTTACCATGAATCACTCTTTAGTGGACGGCAATTCTCAATGGCATTTCATCAATTCATTGTCCGAAATATTCATTCAATTGAGTAATAACAATCAAGATAACGTTGCCGAGAAAGATATCCCGAAATCCGGTCTTCAAACCTTACTTCCCTGATGGGTGCGGTCCAGTCCTTAAGGTGCCTAAAACCGATAAAGTTATCGAATCCATAAACGAAAACAAAAATCAGGTTGTATTACGTGAGCGAATATTCCACTTCTCATCTGATTCAACCCGTAAGCTTAAAGCTAAGGCTAATGAAGAATGCGGGGTCCATAACATCTCCTCCTTCCAAGCCTTGTCCGGGTTTATGTGGAGGTCCATAACTCGTGCTAGGAAACTACGTCCCGAGCTTGAGACATGTTGTGGCTTAGTCATGGACGCACGACCAAGGTTTAGCCCGCCGCTCTCTAATGACTACTTTGGAAATTTGATCGTCAGACAACATAGTATATACAATGTGGGCGAGCTTTTAGACAAGAGTGTTGGAAGCGCGGCTATGTTACTCTACCAATTTGTGGTTAGTCAAAATGATAAAAACCTTCGTGAATTCTATGAAATGCTTGTCAAGTGCCTATGTGAGGGTCCACCTGATATGGGAACGGCCTCTCCATTTTATTGTCCCAACTTGGTATTAATAGGTGGGTCGGCGAGGTTTGACGCGTACAGGCCTGAATTTGGGCTTGGTAAAGCGGAAGCAATGTTAGCTGGGTATTGTAATAAGGTAGATGGGAAAGTGACTGCAAGCCCAGGATATGAAGGAGGTGGAAGCGTAGATTTAGAAGTTTGTCTTGTACTTGAAACGATGAGGGCTCTTGAATTAGACGAAGATTTTATGAGTTTTGTGGCACTAGTTTAATATGCATAACTTCTGATTGTTTAATTTGAGAGTTGATTGCACTGTAAGTTCTAGTATGTAACCAAACGATTCCTTATTTTATCAGTTTCAAGTATGTTCACGGTTTCTGGTTTGAGTCTCACTATGTTTATTTTCAACACAATAACATTCAAATCATAGGAGTAAATCGGATACCCCGGGATGATAACAAAGGCCTAAAACACAAACAAACAAGATAGCAACTCGTACACGACTAAACAACACACACACAAAAAGAAGGAAACAGCTCAGATTGTCCCAAAATGGTTTGGGCCCGTTAATTAAATTGTTGACACAAAACTCATAAACTCTTCGTCTAACTCAAGAGCATCCATGTTCTCAGGCCTTAGACAAACCTCCAAATCTACACTTCCACCTCCGTCACGTCCCGGATTCGCTGTTACCTTTCCATCATCCTTACTAGCATAGCCAGCTAAAACAGCCACTGCTTTACCAACCCCAAATTCCGGCCCATACATATCAAACCTTGGCGAACCACCTATGGTTACATTAGCAGAGGCTGAACCGCGAGGGACAACACAAGCGTTCTCCTGAAAGTACATCGCCAATTTGCGGTAGTATGTTTCATCTTGCATTTTGATACATTGATTAACTAGTAACGCGGCGTGACCCAAACTATTGCTCATTAAATCACCCACCTTAGTCTCACCTTTGGCCACCGTGAGAGAATTACGGAGATATTCGTTTGGGAAAGGCGGGTTGAATCGGGTTCGAGCATTCATGGCTATGGACAATCGGGTCTCGTCTTCTGATCGTAAATTTCTAGCTCGTGTGATAGATCGCCACATAAACCCACCCAAGGCCTGAAAAGATGAGATGTTGTTCTGAAGCCCACATTCTTCGTTTGCCTTGGACTTGAGCATTGATATCGACTTGGGTGAGAAGTGAAATATTCGTACTCTTAATGGGCCTGGATCGTATTTGTACCGGTTTACGAACTCATCTGGTTCGAGGTAAGGCAACCTGAATGTTGGACCGTACCCACCACTAGGAAATAATGTTTCAATTATTGGTTTCCTAGATATGGAAACCTCGTGGACCTCATGGTATTCATTTTTGTCATTATCCTTGACTTGACAAAAAATCTCGGACAATGTAGAAATGAAATGCCATAACGAAGTACCGTCCGCAATACAATGGTTCATGGTGAACCCGATAAAAAATCCATGGACGAGCTCTGTTACTTGGATCGACAAGAGCGGTCTAGTATGACCCTCATAATTAATGGATTTTTCTCCTAGATCAAAGAAAAATTCCACAATCGGGTGAACGTCGATTGAGGAGAGTATGTCAGAAACAGAGTAGTTTACACTTGCATGGATGAGGCGTGCTCCAGGGCCCGCCTCACAATCGACGTAGAAGCAACAAGTTTGCTCATCATCGAACTTTTGGATCCCGAGTTGGCCAGCTAAAGGGTAGAAGTGAATGAGGGAGATGTATAACGATTTTTTGAGCTTCGCTAGGAAATCGGGTTGTAATTTGGTATCGAAAAGGAGCCCCTTTTGCATTGTATCAAGGGCTAACATGAATAGATCGGTTCCACCCAAGTACGTTAGCTTTCCTGATTCGTCTTTGTTGTCGAGGTTCGGGGGTTTTACGAAACACTCGGATAAGAGCTTGAGTGTATGGCTTCCTTGACAAAAGCTTTCCATTTTTGAGTTGTATAGGAGAAAATTTAGTGTATATCGTTGTTTGGTGATGGCCAGACATACAACGATATCGATGACCACACTTATATATAATGACATAAGTTTAGTGTCATGTGGTGATGATGGGTTTTATTTTAAGGCCATTTTTCACGCTACCACCTGACAAGATCAATACGGTTAGGAAAAACAGGCAATTCTCATTTGTGACGGAAGGTATCCGTCACAAATGAGAAGACGGATACCATTTTGTTAGACAAAATGCCCAAATAGAGGAGAGAGGAAAGCAAGTGGGGGGTGCCCCCACCTTGTCCCCCTATTTGTTTTGTGAGTGCCATTACTCGTCACAAATACCGACCCGTCACAAGGGAGACGCTTTGTAGGAAAAATGGAGTATTATATTATCGTAAATATATTATAATATAAATATAATAATATAAATGATAAATTAAATAACAATAACATAAATTAGAGAAGATAGTAAGATGTAGTTTCGGTCGAATCATGCTACGCGATTTCTTAAAAGAGATAATGCCTTTATTATACTGGTTACCAAATAGTGAGTTCCTTCCCAAGATATAACCCATTAAAATCTTTTGGTAGTAGCTAGAGGAGCTCACGAATCCACGCTCGTCCAATGCTAATAATACTTTTGAAACTAAAATTATACAGTACTACAAATATTGTCTCTGTAAAATGGTTTTGTGTAATTACAAACTTTTGCTTTATATATTACTAGTGTGTTGCCCGTGCGTTGTACGGATTTTTAAATAATTGGCTAAAGTTTAAATATATAAGTAATGTTTAAGAACATTTTAGCTTTTATTATGTAGAGACACAAATAAAATTATACATCCAGATGTATATGATCATGGTACATCTAATACAAATCTAATTGAGCTTATATGCAATCTTTTCGAGCTTTCAAAATTTATGAGTTATATTTTAATTTTTTAGGTGTCAAAATTAAAATCTAATTGGCTTATTTGTATTATTTTTAAGTTTCATTATAATATTTTAAGTTTAAAATTTATATATATATGAGCTCAGATTGTTTTCAATAAAGCTCGTAAAATATACATATAAGCTCAAATCATTTATTATAAAGCTCAAAATCTATACTGCTTGTTACTACTTGTTGTATAGGTTGTATAGTCTACTAATTGGTGTAGAGGGGGTTGTCGGACAATTTATTGTTTCAACATGTGATTTGCCCGTGTGTTGCACAGATTCTAAAATAGTTGGCTAAATGTATAATGTGTAAAGTCGTTTTAGCCCTTATTGTGTGAAGGGAACACTGTAGGATAATTTCAATACTAACATAGTTTGATTAACGATTATTATTGTTTCAACATATGATTTTATTTGATAAACTAATTGAAGCTTAGATGACACAATTTTTTGTCCTTTAGATAGTTGTTTTCGGAGGTTTAATTGTTGAAACAAAACAAAAATGACAATCCTTTCGTATTTTAATTCTCTTAACATTGCATGTGTTACATAAAATATGTCAAATCTTCTTTCTTTTGATAAATGTCAAATCTATTCTTTTTGGATCCCACCTCCATATTTCAACCACGTGTTTGATGTCCTCCGTTATTGTCAACGGCTCTTGGAATGTTTCTGATAATGAGTTTAATTACGGCTCTTTTTTTTCACCATCAAAATATATTTTTGTTCTTATTTTCCTTTCAACCTCATTCTAATTGTTATATATATTATGTCTTGGTGCTTCTTTAAAATTTTCTCCTTAAACCTCTCTTATTCTAAAGAATGTTGTTACWCTCACCTTTACACTTGGCAAAACCGAGCCGTACAAAATAACCCGATCAGAACTTTACCAGCATCCAAATTGCAGACTCAAATTTAGTACTCGAATCCCAATTGACCCGCTATATTTAACCTAACCCGCACTGGCCATTATCCACAAATAACTTGAAAATAACCTACCGAGAAATGATAATGACCTGAACCTGAAATGATCCAACTCGACCCGTCCTGACCCGAATTCTTGCAAACCCGAACAAACCGAACTCAAATTGACGTGACCTGAACCCAAACCAATTGACCCGTTTGTCAGATCTACTCACCTTACCTTTCTTTTCTTGACCTAACCTTAAATGTTTATGGTATAATAAATAAAATTCATATTCTCACTTATTTAAGTCTATATATATTGATTTTCTTATACATTGCATGTTTTATATAATAACTTTTACCTGTATTCTCAATATCAATATCAAGTTATTTATTTTAATATGTAAATTTGTTTTGTTTTACACGTCCTGTGGTAAATAACACCAAAATTGAATATTGTGAAGCACTAAAGATTTCGATTAAGCTATTTTTAGAATATGCAACTAAATACTGTACAAAATTACAATATATTGAAATATTACCAACTTTATTAAATGAGCCCCCACTAACTTATTTTAAAAGTTATATGTATTGATTTTCTTATACATTGCATGTTTTATATAATAACTTTTACCCGTATTCTTAATATCAATATCAAGTTATTTATTTTAATATGTAAATTTGTTTTGTTTTACACATCAAGTGGTAAATAACACCAAAATTGAATAATGCGAAGCACTAAAGATTTCGATTAATTATTTTTAGAATATGCAACTAAATACTGTACAAAATTACAATAATATATTGAAATATTACCAACTTTATTAAATGAGCCCCCACTAACTTATTTTAAAAGTTATATGCCAAACATGTTTTTAGGACCTCCTAACACAACCCGTGACCCGTATAACCCCACCCTTTTTTACTCCCTTAGCTTCACCTAAATTGTATTATTCTAAATTTTTAGTTCAGTCTAAACTAATTGTTGGCTTTCCTAAATATATACACTTCATAGTAAATAAAGAGTTAAAACATTACATTACGTCTATATAAGGCCCTGTTCTTTTGAACTGAAACTATCTAACTTAACTTAACTTAACTTAATGGAGATGAACTTAACAGAATTGAACTTAGTGGAGCTGAACTGAATGGAAATAAGAGTTAATTTATGAAGAGAAGAGCTGAATTGAACTAAACTAAATGAAGTTAAGCTGAACTGAATAAAGCTGGACTAAACTGAAATGAGCTGAAATTAAGTTCAAAAGAACAGAACCTTAAGTACTCCATCTGTCTCAATTTTTATTTTATTTTTTCATTCAAAACTGATAGTTGAATTCCCTAAATATATACTCCATAGTAAATAAAAAGTATAGATACTACATAACTCCTATTTAAGTAATTCCTCTRCCATTTTTTTGTCATCTTTAAGGTTTGATTTTGTCATTTATTGTCATGTTTCTACACCAAGTAATCTTATCATCCGTCTTTTCCTTATCCTTGTCTTGTACTCGAAGTTATTTGTATGATTTATTTCCGATCTTAAAATTCATAAAATAACAAGATAGTTTAATTTATTGGAATCATAAAGGGAGGAAAGTGAGGCAAATGATTAATAAGATCATCCAAACAATATGTATATATGTGCAATGTAATTTCTCATATCTTTATAATTTTTTTGTTAAGTTTAAATATATGATCATGGTACATCCAACACAAATCTAGTTGAGTTTATATGCAATCTTTTCGAGCTTTTAAAATTTATGAGTTACATTTTATTTTTTAGGTGTTAAAATTAAAATCTAATTGAGTGTATATGTATTATTTTTGAGTTACATTATAATATTTTGAGTTTAAAATTTATATATAGGAGCTCARATTTTTTTCAATAAAGCTCGTAAAATGTACATATAAGCTCAAATCATTTATTAYAAAGCTCCAAATCTAATTGATTATATGATAGCTCGATAAGACAAATAAAGTGTAGGTTAGCATTAACAATTAATAATCCCTATAAGCCTATAATGTTTGTAGTGTGTAGTAGTACTAGTGCAATTTGAGGAATATAATTAATTTTATTTTTCTACTTCTAATAGAAAAATCGTAAATAATTAATTAGCTCATAATTCCTACAATTTTATTATCCTAATTAAGTTAGAAGGATTGTAAATAATTAATTTTATTTTTCTACTTCTAATAAAAAAAATTCGTAAATAATTAATTAGCTCTTAATTCTAATAGAAAAAGTTTAATAATAATTAATTAGCTCCTAATTCTAATAGAATAAATTTAAATAATTTAGTGTAAGTGTTTTAAAAAAGTTGGAGATTACCACGTCGCTCGAAAAAAGCCTCAAATATATATTTATATTATATATATTTATATTTATATTGATTGATTATTATTCATGTACTTAATATTCATAAACATTATTCTTACACTCATTCTTACTCATATTGAGTTATTTCGTACAAGAATACAAATTAAAAACTCGTTCTTTCAACTTTCTCTATTATTACAACTAACATAAAAGTAATTAAATGATTCTCATCTAAATACCCCAGTAATAATAATATGGACAAATCTCAAATCAAGTATCTACATAATGGGCTGATAGATAAGATATTTCGATTGTTGGAGTATTGCCGAGAAGGGTTGGAGAAGTGGTAAGGTCAAGTGGTGGCGGCATTGGCTGAGGGTGAAAATGGTGTCACAGTGGGTTCAGTTTTCATGGTTAACTCATGTTGAATGATTTTCACGTGAAGGGCATCGAAAGATGTGAAGAATTACAGGTAGGTCTCTCATATCGGAGAAATAGAGAAGAGTGATCTAGCTTATAACCTCAGGGGCTATTCCACCCATTGCCAATTGGTTTTGAGATGGAACCTCTTGGACTTGTAAGCGGACACTCTCTCCTTCTCAACGGGTGCAGCCTAGGCCCATGTGCGTTCTAACATGGTTTCAGAGCCAGGTTTAGTCCTGGGTTGTGAGGCAAAGACGGGTCCAAAAGCGAAGACGTTCCCGTCCGACGAAAAACTGGGCTACTAGTTAGCGGGTCCGAAAAACGACGATGTTCCCGCTCGACGAAACAGGTTCGAAAACGAATGACGTTCATCGATCGAAAAGAAGACCTTACATGTGAGGGGGCGTGTGAAGAATAACATGTAAGTCTCCCACATCGGAGAAATAGAGAAGAGTGATCTAGCTTATAACTCAAGGGGCTACTCCACCCATTGCCAATTGGTTTTGGGATGGAACCTTATTGGGCTTGTAAAATGGACACTCTCTCCTCCTCGACGGGTGCGGTCCCGGCCCATGTGCTATCAAACAAAAGATTTTGGGGTGTCTCGAGCGCGGACTGCGTCGATGACCGGTTTCTAGAGGGTTTGGTTTAGGCCATGGATTATTTTGGAAGTGTTGTCCGAGTTGATCCGTACATGACTTGATTGATTGCATCAGATACGGTTTTGTCTTCAAGGACAATGTTGTTGAGACGGTCCTTGATTTGAGTATGTGGCCACGAGATGGGTTGACATATGTGGTTGCGAGTGTGCGCTAAGCGTCATGGGATGTGGTAGCACCTAGAATGGTGGGTGCGACCGTGTCATCAAGAGTGCTAGCGAGAGAACCGCGCGAGGATGAGTTTGTCTTGGCGAAACCAAGTATTGTATGCCGACTTTGGGACGGGTGTGGGTTTTTCATTGGTTTAGGCATCAGAGGGGGCTGGTGTAATGGTTTCAGGCGGTGGAGTGCAGGTACCATCGAGGTAAGAGAAAAGGCCGTAGCCTTGGAGAAGGCGAGTAATCTGAAATTGCCATTCTCTGTATGTGTTAGATGTGAGTTTTGTGCAGCCGGGAAAGTGAATGGAGATGAAGGGTTTCGTGTCGGAGTTGGGAATGAGAGCGTTGGATGCAACCGTGGGTATGTGGAGAAGGTTGATATGATGGTAGCAACAAAAAGGATGGTTAGGATCGATTGATATCCTGATACACCAAATCATTCTTGATTATCCCGATGTCTTATTTTTAGTATGTATCAGTTAGGTAGCATGATATTAGGGATATGATTACAATAAAATGATACCTAATTGATACATACTAAAGATAAGAGATTAGGATAATCAAGAATGATTTGGTGTATCATTGACCTTATCTTTTATCATCTTAAAGCAGTCTCCTGGTCAAGGGATATTATTAGGACGTGACTGTGATCTCAACGTACGGGCATATTGTGATGCAGGTTGCAAGTTGTTCTTTAAGTCGACCATTTTTAACTGCCCATCTTATTTTACCTGGTCTTCTTCTATCTCTTGAAAAACCAAGAAGCAAAATACTGTCCCATGTCTCACGTTATTCTACTGAAGCCGAGTCTCAATCATTGGTTTCCTAAAACCTCGTGATCCTCATGGCAAGAAACGAAGAATGTGAGTTCACAGGTCAAGTAAAAGGTGAGGAAAAGAGAGTGAATGATTGTACTTTGCGTATGTTTGAGTACCATAACAATAGTCTTTATGTTACCGTTTTCCTTTTCCTATTAGCTGGCTTCTGTACTCCTCTAAACCAGAGTGAGCTACGTGATAGCAAGGGACCCCCAATTACTACCCCAAATTAAAAATAAAAACAAAAACAATAGTTACGATTATTTATTTCTCTATCCGTAAATATCTAAAAACATGTCGTTCTTAGCAAAGATACTAAATTACAAGAAGGATAGTTACCACAAAATTTCGTTAAATGGCCAATTTAAATAACCATCTTGCAACCAAATTAAAATAACTTCGGAATGTTTTGTGAAACCCAAATATGAAATTGAAGCCTCTAAACAACCTTACTTCTTAGGCCTTTCTGAATTGGTATTCTTGCATTTAGAGCAACTTCAAAAGGCTTCTCTTTTATACTAAACCCGAAAAATGTACAATCTGATTTATTAGACACACTAAAGGATGCTATAGTCATCTCCCTCGTCCATTTTGAAGAATTTGGATTCCTAGTATCTAAGAGGAGGAGGGAATAAATTAAGTACTCCTTTTTAAATTTTAACTTAATCTTAATTGATTAAAGAAAGTTAATTGATAAGTAAAGAGAACAAGCTGATACAACTTGTAAATGAAGTGTTGTAAGTGTACCGACTTGTATGAAGAGAAAGAGCTGTAAAATTAAAGAGGCAGTGTCACTGACTATTATTTTGTTCGTTTTAGCAGAATGTTGTAATAGCTACAAACGAGACTGACAGTATATGCGACTGTTGCAATTGTTTGATAAAGTAAAGCGAATATGGAAGTTGCAGCGGAATTAAAGAAAAACGAAATGAAACGATAATTAACACAAGAGACTTGAATTGGTTCGGCTTATACTCTATAAACCCTGATCCAATATGTTTTTCTCTTTAATCTTTCCCCCTTACTAAAATACTAGTATAGATCTCATGCAATTGCATGATATTTTAAGAAGGGAATATATTAAAAAGTATAAAAAAAATAGTATTACATTTTTTATGTTGAACATTAAAACATGTTAATTTATATGAGATGGAAAGATGAAAAAGAGCGAAATTGATACTTTTACATTTATATTGTAAATTGTTTCTTTTTTTTTTACTCTAATTAAAACTCTTTTAGATAGATTTTTTCGTTTAGTATAAATAATAAAGGGATTTTTGAATAGACTACAATTTTGATGTAGATTTGAGGATTTATTCTTTGAGTAAAATTGATTTGGAGGGAAATTTTTTTAATAAACTTATTCTTTTATTATAAGAACAGGATTTTTTAATAACTTGAAATTTTGATGCAGATTTGAGGATTTAAATACGTAACTTTGAAGAAGAGGTTATATTATGGTTTGAACTCGAAATTTTGTTTCATACAATCCATGGTCTATAGCCAAATCAGTCTTAGTGATAAGAAACCGATTTTTTCTTAGTTTCGATATACAGTGACCATAATTTATACAATTTCACTTGTGTAAGAAATAAGAAAAATACTTAATTATGATATATAGAATAATTGAGAGGTAAATATTGTGAAATAAGGTAACTCACGTATTGTATTGATATTTCCTAAAAAAAATAGCAAGTGGATTCATTTTAGTATGTGAAGTACAAGGGCGGGAAAACTGAGCGAGAATATTTAGAGAAGTGTTATTCTTTTAGTATATAGGAGATGGGTAAGCCTTACTACTGTTCAAAATGAACAGTACCTATAAACTGCATTTTGGGTTTTACTAGACTTATACATTGCGTTTGGATTCCAATACTAAACCTCTGCTTTTTTTGTCCCCTTTCCTGCGCATTTTCCATCACACATTCCTCAATCACTCATCAGTCATTTATTTTGCTTTCCTCTCACATCAATTATTTGGGGCTCCCAAAGCCTCTTGCTCTCACTTGTGTACATCTCTTAGTTCATCCTTTCACCTTTAATTTGTTTCTCTCAGTTCTCCCAAAGCACAACTTTGACTGTTTTAATTTGACAGAATGATCTTGTTTTGTGTTTTAGTTGTTGATCGTCACTTACCCTCAAAAACCTTGATATTATTATCAAATTTATTTAAATTGAATTGCAGTTTTTTGACGATTTTAATCTATGGCGGTTTGCAGCGTTATCACCAATCGGAGCTTTGCTGCTCTCCTATCTCTCTTGGTAATTATTAGGTCTAATTTATAATTTTAAGTCCAGTTACGAGGATGGCTACAAATGCAGTTTTATTAGAGCATGTGATCAAATGAATGATTTTATTAGGATATTGAGTCATTGTTGAGCCATATGATATTATTGAAATTATTTTTATTAGGGTATGTGATCAAAACTCATGAGCGAAGGTTTATTAAGATCAGAAGAGAGTCTCCAACTCCGTTTCTAGAACTTTGTGATATTATATGCATTTTAAGACTCGATTGATCATTGTTTGTTTGATCATTGTTTTGTCTTAAATTTACCTTTTTAGTGTGTTTTCCTAATACAATCAATTCCTCAGTTTAATTGGGTCAACAACAACACCACGCCGAGGTCTGGGAAAACGTTGCAACCGCTAACAACGTCGTTAAAATTCCGCCGAACCCACTGTAGGGGATATTAAACCCGATACCCGTGTCAGTGTGATACTATAGAGCAAGCACCACAATCTCCAGGTATATACTCCTTTATGGCGATAAAGTTATTTTTAGATTGAATGTGTGAAAATTTATCAC
>VHZZ01031500.1:10811-22156 GCA_009801015.1 Silene noctiflora
TTTTTTAGCTATTTAATCTTCTCCATACATTCTATTTAATATACTATGCATCATGATTTAGCATTGACTTCGTGCATTTCTTTCATGGATTACTAATATGTGCAACTATAAAATTCTGGCAACTCTTTCACGTGTGTAAGCTATTATAACTATATAAGAAATATAGTATAACTATATAAGAAATATAGTATAAAATATTCATGTATATTGGTTAACATTTGTTAAGTAATCAATAATTAAGAAAACGTTCTTAAAAACATGCCCGTGCAATTTTGCACGGGTTGAAAACTAGTTGTAAATAATAAATTAATAATCCAGATTGTAAATAATCCATAGACAAATGTAAAACGACTTATAAATGAAATATTTGATTTTCCTAAAACGACTTATATTATGGAGCGGAGGAGTCACCCGACAAAACCTAATAGATAGAAATAACTCATTTTACCAAGTTTAGAGATTTGAGATATGAGAACTGACTACCAGCCATAGATGAGAATTACCAGCCATACGTGAGAATTCAAGTTACAATGAATCTAATGGGAACTCCATGTGAAATCATCAATCAACCCTTCAACTCTAATATTCAAGTGACGCTGTGACAGTATCAAAAACACGCAGTAAAAGGAATGAACGGAGACGTTAACAGAAAGAATCGAAAAAGATACAAATTGCATTACACGATTAAAGGAAATTCAACGAGACAATTGCAAAACTCCCTTGGACCGCCTCTTTATGGTGTTTTCCCTTTTTAAGTGAATAATGGAGACGATATGACAATTTATCGGTTTCAGTACATACACTCTATTACGTACAGATGTCTACAGGAATAACCACCTAGTTCATCATACTCTCAACTCATTACAAACCTTTTCGTTCATATTTCTATTACATTCCTCTGCCTATTCTTCAACTTGTTTACCCTAATCTTTACTAGCACATAAATTTTGTCTGCAGTCTCCTCCACAAACCGAAAATAAGCATGCCTCCACCTCATCTTGAACACTAAAGTTAAGACCACTCCCCAAAATCCAGTAGCCAAACCAGACATTATAGCTAGATAGAGCCACAGCTTGTCAAGCTTATCTTTCTCGCCATCATCTTTTTCAGCCTGACGGTTCTCATCAGTCGGACTTGGTGGTAAGTTTGGTTTAGAGCATTTATTAGGCAAGGGAAACCCGCATAATCCTGGATTCCCGGCATAACTAGATGGGTTGTCAAGAGTTTGGAGCTGACTGCCAGTTGGAATTGGCCCATACAAGTGGTTGTTGGACAGATTCAAGACGCTTAGCCATTGTATGTGTGACAAGCTTTGTGGTATCGCCCCTGCGAGATTATTATTTGACAAGTCCAAAGATTCCAGTAGTTGGAGGTTGCCTATATCATTAGGAATGCCTCCTGTAAGACGATTATTTGACAAGTTTAATTGGTTTAGGTTTGTTAGGCTTGTGAGCTCCTCAGGTATTGTGCCTACTAAACGGTTGCATGAAAGGTCGATCATCGAATGAGTGCTTATGGTCCCATTGAAATTCTCTATTGTACCCTTGATGATTTCTTGAGTATTTATACCGCTGCTGCTAGAGTACCCAATACCAGTTTTGAATAGTAAGGAGCCTAAACAGCCAGGGATGTTCCCAGTCAAGCGATTATGTGCCAGCTCCAATATTGTAAGATATGTAAAATGACACAATTTCGAACTGATGAGCCCACTGAAATCATTCCCTCGCAGACTTAAGAATTCCAAAAAAGAACCACTGTGAATATTTTCATTTGTCACTTGTACCTCTCCCGACAACAAATTGTCACTAAGATCTAGCAAATACAAGTAGTTATTACCACTTAAAAGTGAGGAAGCATTGTCTCCGCCAAAGATTTCTCCTGATAGAAAATTTTCTGATAAATCTATTACGTTTATTGCTTTTGGATGTTTCACCCAATCAGGTAGTGTCCCGGTAAGCATGTTTTGGTTAAGGTCTAGCCATTGCAAGTTACAGCCATCACATGTAATATGCCGTGGCAAAGATCCTATTAAGTGGAACGAAGTTGTGAGAAATTTGTTAGAAATAAGATGAGGAACTCGTAAATTAAGAAAAGTAAGTTCGAGTATTAACCTGTAAGTTTATTGTTGCCGAGTTTCAAGTAGTAAAGACTAGTGAAGTTCCCGAGCCAATGGGGAAATTCTCCGGAGATACCAGTATTAGAAAGATCCAAGGTTGAAATCTGAGTTTGGTTCCTTAACCACTGGGGAAACGGCATGTTTATTTGGCAAGAACGAGCACCAAAATATTGAAGTTGGAAGGAAGGTTGCCAATTGGTACTCAAGTTGAGTTTGATATTGTTATCATTCATATTCCAATATGACAATTTAGAGAGGTTACCAATATGGGAGATGGTACCTCGGATGGAGTTTGATGAAATATCTAGATACTCGATCTCTGCTAAGTACCTTAACTGCCCAAAAATATCTTGGATCAATCCGGTCAATCTATTGTTTGAGAAATCAACATGTTTCAAAGAAGACAATTTTGCAAGGGATGATGAGGGAACTGTAGCATGAAACTGGTTGTATGCTAGGTCTAGGTATTCAAGGCTCCTCAAATTGTGGAGCCAGATCGGAATGGGACCACTAAAGCTATTTTCGCTGAGATATAGTGTTTGAAGGAAAGGCATATTTTTAAGAAAAGATGGGAAAGGGCCTTCAAATTTGTTGTAATGAACATCAAGGAATTGGAGGGTGGAATTATTTGTGATGAGGAGATTTGACAAATGAGTTTTGTCTAGTGAGCAATCATATAGGGTAAGGTGTAACAAAGAAGGAAGACTAAAGAGCACTTGAAGACTGTCATACGTTCGGGACATGTTGATTGAACTTATGTCAAGATACTGTAATTTAGAAAGACCGGATGCCCACTCAAGACTTTCTCCCGTATAAAGCATATGCCCTCCATCGTCACCAAGATCAAGGTGTATTAAATTGGTGAGATTGCCTAGTTGAGGAGGAATGGGACCAGAGAAAACAGCACTAGAGAAGTCCAAGTATCTCAACTTGGTCATGGATCCTACAAATTCTGGAATCCGACTTCCAGTAAAGTTGATCCCGCTTAAGTCCAAGTGACTTAAAAACCTGAGCTCCAACAAAGCTGAACTCAGATTAGAAGATACTAAGGAAGATGTATAATCGCCGAAGTATCCACCTTGGGGATTTCCTAGACTTAGCTTAATAACATCACCAGTGACTTTGTCACAGCCAACGCCACGCCATTGACAACAATCCTCACCAACCCATGAGGAAAGGAGACGTTCAGGATCTTGGGTGAAGCTGTGTTTGAACTTTAATAAAGCTTCGAGTTCATGCGTTTTGCACTTTGTCATGCTTAAGGATGACTGGATCATCAGCAAAAGCAGAAGTACAACTAGCAAGCATGATTTCGCCATCATCATACACCAAGGAACACCAGTTATTGGGATTATTAATGGAAATGATGGTTGTAATTGTGGTGATGTATGTTGCATGTTAAGTTCATCGTAGGTTTCAATTTATAAGGACCCGACTGACTCATACGTGTCAATATTTGTCAAGCATTTCAAAGTCAACAACTTTACAAGGCTCGGTCACGTTTGGAGAATTAGCACTAAGTAACAACAAGTCAAGTCATGTTTCACTTGACTGGTTGCTTGCCACTCCGTCAATGGTTTGCCTACTATACATTGGGATGTATTAGTCAATTATTTACCCTTTTATTTTAGGAATATTTTTGATGCGCCCTTGAATCCTTTACAATTAATTTGTCCACTTGTCATATAATAACTAATCCCTCCTTATTTTTCTTGGCCGCCGTGGCAAAATTAAAGACAAACAAAATAATAGAACGGAGGAGTAGCTTGAAAAACCAATTGCGTATGTAATTTCTTTAAAACAAAAGGACTGGTAATCATTACTCAATGCAACATTTGTTAGAGGAAAAAGAGGTTAGCAACTTAACATACCTGTCATCCATGCATAGTTGTGATATGTATTATCATTAATTCATTAGGATAAGGAGGACGACAATTGCTGGTATTCCACAAACAACTTTCATGCGGTCCAAATTGGAACTCTTGGACCAAGTTTTGACTTCCCAAATTCATGCGCTGTCTTTACTTTTGTCTTTATTATATCATCGTTGCAGTCAGATATTTACCCTTACTCTATATTTTTCCCTCATAAAATAAAGTAAGTGTAAACATCTCACTGGAACAGAGTGAGTGGTACTTTTTTGGCCCTATTCTTGTTAAAGCTGACAAGTCTGCCTCGACCCGAACCCAAGCAAACCCGATCCGACACAAAACGAGAATTCTGCGACTCGAAATCAACACGTAACCGGACACGACCCGATAATCAGTAACCCGAACCCAATCCAGACCCAACCCGATTTTGAACCGACCAGACATTGACCCCATTAAATGGATGACCCGACAATTATTATTATTAAGCTTAATATAGATCAAAATGAAAGTGATTTAATGTTTAGATTAATACGTTTGGCCTACTAATAAAATAACTAAACCAAATAGTAGTTAAAAACTAAATTGAATGGTTAAAAATTGAAGTAATGCGATAAACTAACCGGATTCGAAATGACCCAACCGAAAATGACCCGACCCGAAAAGATAGGCTATCCCGAACCCGATATAACTCGATTCAACATAACCCGAGTCAAACCCGACCCGACTACCAGATTGTCACCTCTAGCCCTTTCTAGTCTAACCTATAAACATAGTCCCCGTCGTACATACGTCGAAATTATATGCTCGTTCATTATGTTTGAAGAATGAGCAGTTGAGCACTAAGTAACAACAGGTCAAGTCCTGTTTCAGTTGACTGGTTGCTTACTTGCTTTGACATTGTGTTTGTATAATATTTGACCACTGTATTGTTCCTTTAGGAATTATATTCAACATATTTGTTTTCTAAAAAAAGGGGGATTCTAAGACCTTGACTGACTCTTGACTCTTGAGTCTACTATTGTAATGCTTGAATGCGGTTCTGCTACGAAAGCCGATGTATGTTTTCCTTAATCTTTTCAGCAAAACAGTTTAAACCTTTAGTTTTTTTCTAAGCTCACGGTTGTGCTAGTACATACTACTGACGGAGTATCATCCATTCAGCGTCATTAGCAGATCCCGGATAATTAACAGGCTAAACCTTTAGTTGTTTTAATGCGAGAAGCCGAGAACGAACACATCAATAAATTTAAGACGGATATAATGGAAAGATACCTTAGTTATCTTCTTAATTATACTCATATCTTTTTCTATACTATATAATTATGCTCTTCCGCTACCACCACTCACCACTCTTACCCCATCTTCCGCTACCCCAAGAATTGCATCAACCTATCCGATCAAACGATCAACCTCCTTTAGTCACCCCTTACAAAATCGGTCACCCATGGCCACACCTCCAAATCTGGCCAACCACTTGACCACCATTCATAAACTTTGGCGCCCTTGTGCTTACTCCTCTTAAACCTTAAGGTGATGATTGAGGTCCAACTATTATAGACCATGTGCTAAGATTCCTAAGATTCCAATTCGTGAGTTTGCCCATTGGGCTTGAAGAGTGGTTAGTGCACAGGCTCCCCCGTACCATGTGCTAAGATTCCACTTCGTGAGTTTTTGAGGAGTTATTGAGGTTGTCAGGATTCGAACCTGTGACCTTCGGTCACACTAGCTCTGATACCATGATAGATGAATCATCTCAACCTTAAGGTTTTGATTGGGATGGTTCATCTGTCAGTGGCCACCCCTTTATTAACATGGTCAACTACTCGACCACCCCTTTACCAAACTTTGTCGCCATCTTGATCACTCCTTATAATTTTGGTTGCCCACGCAACCACCCCTTTACATATCCGATCAAACATTCGACCGCCCCTTACTTGGTCACCCATGACCACCCCTTACAATTTTTAGCCATCCACGTGACCACCCTTTTAAAAACTTGATCACTCCCATGACCACCCTTTTTCACTTTCCTCTTAGGCACTCCTAAAAATTTGGCCACAACTTGCTCGGTCAAATACTCAAACCTCGTTATCAATTTTTTTCTCTTTTTCTGAAAACAAAAAAAAAAAAAAATCACAAAAACAAAAACCCACTAAATTCTCGCACGAACCAAAAACTCTTTGCTCATATTTTTTTACAAAAAAAAGAAAAAAAAAAGTCTCACTATAAGAAATATGGGCCAGAATACGATAATATATGTGAACAAATTATTTATTCGGTTATAATTGTATTTATACACTATCGGTTAAGGTTAGCTCAAATATAAAGTGATCTACTACGGTGTATTAAATACGGGTTTGTTTACTTAAAAAGTATGGGTCAGTCTATTATCTAAGTGTAGATACCCATTAGGTTTCTAATGCATGATGAACGCATTAGATTAAGGAGACTATATATAGTCACCTGGGTTATGGTCCCTGATAGCACACAATAACCTAATCTCCCGGAATCCCATCAGTAGAGAGATCCTTATTGGTATGTGTGTCTACTAGAAGACCGTCCCTTCAAGCGGTTCATCCCCAACCTTTAGTCATGTACTCAGGTACGCTTCCGCATCTAGTATTTACCGATAAATTTAGTATGGAGTTATTGGTCTCTATTCGGATTAAATCTAACAAGTGATATCAGAGCCACCTTCATATTAAATTATTTGGGATCAATATGAATTTATGTTTATATTATTATTTGGGTACGAATTTTTCGCCGTTATTGTGTCGTTCTATTTTATGTGATATAATTTAGGCTTTAAGGTACATGTTGGTTTGCCTGCTCCGCAATGATTAATTTATTGGCTTAAGAGGGTTCGTTTTTATAGATTGTCCAAGTCTTGGGATGTGAATTGATATGGTATTTGTCCCTAGTGCGTTTATCAATTTGGACTTCGTTTTTCTATTATTTTGTGGTTTCGCCGTTTCGTATAATTGTCAAAACTTAATGCTATTATATTGCCATAATTTAACGACATGAAAATATTGTTTACAATGGGAATTAGTTGTCATGTTATGGCTAGATTATTTTGGGACTAGTAAAACTATAATTTGCATTTAAGTTTAGGCATAATAATTCAGTTACAATTTGTGCAAGATTTATTCATATTCAGGTGATATTCAGATTTCTTATGTAATAATTTATATTGCGGCTATGGATGAATCGTTAACTTTGTTCTTGCACTGTGTGGGTTACATGGTTGTTTAGGATTACGAAATTATATTTAATCCGTTGACATTCTTTTAAGGGGGGTGTTTGGTTGGAGCTTTTGGAATGGATTGGAATGGATTCAATCAATTCTACTGTTTGGTTGGAGGTTTTTGGAATGGAGTTAGATACCCAATGGATTCTAACTCCATTCCAACCCCTTGGAATCTCATACCCATCTATACACCCAAGTTTCCATCTCCATTCCACCTTGCTTGTTACTATTTTTCTATCCATTCCAAGTTTGAACCAAACACCTATGAGCAAGTATGGGGTTCTAACTCCATACCTCTATGGTTTCGCAATCCATTNTGAACCAAACACCTATGAGCAAGTATGGGGTTCTAACTCCATACCTCTATGGTTTCGCAATCCATTTCAATCCATTCCAATAGTTTGAACCAAACAACTCCTAAATATAGTGTGATACATGTCATGTACATCGGCTTCTATGATTATATTGGGCTTGATTTCTCTAAAGTTACCATTATTATTAATCTGGTCGGATTAATTGGCCTCCACCTGTCAAAATTGATGTAGTTAAGTCCTTGCTGATTTTCATTTGACAATGAGGCTTGTTCAATTGTTTGCATGATTGTTGATTGTTATGCATATGGTGCATGTCTATTCAGTTTGTTCGGTGATAAGTTAATCTTATCAGCTAAAGATAATTTATTGTTTCAAGAATTTGGTAATTATAGAAKCAAAATTAATTGAACTGGATTTATTATATGTGTGGTAATTTGACAAGTGAAAATAAGGTAATGTAGTAGTTGAAAGACTACTTAACACTAAAGTTTAAGTCACTTGCCGGTTAAGGACTTGTTTTCAGGTTATTGATATTTTGGTTAAAGGTATGGTTGTGACAAATAAGGAATAACGATTTGTCAATTATGAACTTGTATTCAGGTTAACAATATTTGGCTATTAGTCTTTATATAAAGTGTCTTCTATTTTAGGTTATTTAATTGAAACAATAAGTCGCCAAAGTGACCTATGTTTTGTAGATTGAATAATTTAAAATACTAAGACAATCGTGTGTGATTGAATTTTATGCGGGTAATGGTCAGCCCAAAGAAAGACTATTACTTGGCCGGAATCCAATCATACTTGTGGTAATAAATATGTAACAGTTATTTGATTTTCATGTAAATGTTAAGTCGGCCCAAAGGAAGGCTTGATATTTGACATAATTTTACTGTTAATATTTGATTACTACGCCAAGAGTACCACTTACAAGTCTAATTATCGTCCAAAAATGAGATTAGATGTTGTGCTAGGTATCTTGTGATGATGGGGATGCCAATATTGAATCTGAAAATCAAGTTAAGGGAGTGTCATTTTATTTATGACACTCATAAGGATTACGCCCATAAAGTTTTAAAGATGAATAAATTCAACTTCTGGTTTAGTGTGTGTAATTTATGCGGATAATGGTCAGCCCAAAGGAACGCCATTATTTAGCCGAATTGCATATACACGTTGGGTAATAAATATGTGACGATTATTCGGATTTTCATGTGAATATTGAGTCGGCCCAAAGGAAGGATTAGTGTTCGACGTGAGTTTATCGTCAATATTTGATTACAATTATTAAAGAATAGTGTCTTTAACTAGTTAGTATTTATATCCAAAGACTAAATATATAACTTCGCAAAGACACTTTAACGTTTTGAATTTATTCAAAATATAAGGAGATTGTTTTGTTCACTCAGTTTGACATTTATGATTGTTATATCTGTCATATTCAGTTACATTCTTCATTCGGATGAGACCATTTATTAAATGAATGGTAAGAGAATGTGTAAATATTTATTTCGGGTCGCGGTAATCTTAACATTGCTTTGAGAATGTATAATTGCTACTCATAAGTATTAAAATATCGTGTGGATTCACGTGTTTTGAGGAGTAGAACACTCAAAGTGAATGTTTAGAGATTATCTAAGGTGACATTAAAGAAATATTCAAGGGCATTTTTCAGTTAATTCAGTTAATTAAGAAGCTGCGAAAGTCAAACTCAAAGAAATAGCAACAAACATAAGGTTAGACTTCTTAGTCGTTAGTTTGTTAAGAGTTCTGACACATAAGGAAAATCTAGTACCAGTTTTAACGCTCGGCGTATCGGTAAAGGTAAGCTTCTCGTTCGGTTTGTCTAAGGTTAACATTTTTTATATCCAATCATGTTTGGTGGGTGAATTTGGTTTTTCACCCATATAAGTATATTGATTCAAGTATAACTAAGATGTAACAAGCATGGTTTTAAATCTCGGTATTGGTCATAGTCGCGGTAGCGGTATAATCGGTCCTTAATCGGCCGTCGCGGACGGATCGCGGTGAATCCCGGTGATATCTCGGGCGATATCTCGTATCGGTAGAGTGAAAACCCGATACAACTCGGTCAATACGATACAACTCGGCCGAGATTTTGAACCCTGGTTACAATCCAAGTGATGATGAAAGATTCATCTATTTAGGGCAAGTCATCATCTGTGTTTGAGATAGTCAACTATTTTAGTTATCATTAATGACTTGTTCTTTTGTTTGAACTTGGAAAATACTTTGGTACCGCCCTTTAAGTGGAAACAGTTATTTTTCGTATGGGCAAATTTGGTTTCTTGTCCATTGAGAAATAATTAATTTTTGTGTTTTCCTAATTCAAATAATGGTGAATCCATCATTTTTGATAACTTTGTATAGTTTAGATTGGAATATCTTTTAAGTAAGTTTGCATTAAATTTCAGTGGATATAAAGAACAATTAAGAAATGACAATTTCTTTTCGGTACGACACATTAAAAGGAAAATTAAAGTTTTGTGTCAAAATGAAATTGTTGGCCCCTTTACTTTGGATTTACATATTTAAGGGGATAAATACAAACTAAAGGAAGATTAGATATCAAAATATTTGAGGTGTCTTATTATTAACATATATAGAAGGTGAACCATTTTGTACCTAAGTTTTAATGGTTTAAATTATAGACAGAATTTAGGCATGGATATCTAAATCTCATTTGTGAAAAGTTTTAAGTTCTTGACATTTTTAGTGATGTTTGACTGAGTTATATTTTCTTAGTAAAGRATTAAATTATGTCATTTTTATCATAAGTGTAAATATTTTGACAAAATGACCATTCAGGATAACAACGTCAAGGTTATTTTTTAAAGAATTGCCTAGAGATGTTCTATCTTGTATTTGATATTACACCATATGAGGATTCTTAATATGTATGGTGTAATGTGTATGCAAACAAGATCCTAAGGCTTGTAAGGAGTGTGATTATTCATACTCTTTTCCATATTACTCTGGCAATAATTAAGTTCGTAAGACTGCAGCTATCTTTGGATAAAGTTCAACAATAACATTGACTATTTAATGATAGTGTAACTTATTTACACATTTGGCATGTCCAACTAATTAAGGATGAGGTTTAAAACCCATAAGGTTAACAATTGGACTTAAGGACGGTTAATGACTATTTTATTGGATAATACTTAAAGTTTTAAGGGTAATAAAGTAATGATCCCAAAATCAAGTTTTTTAAGACGAAAATAATGGATTTCTTTGAGGATATTGAGTTTGAGTGGGAGAAAAGGTTATGGACATTGTCTTAAATATCCTTGTACATGATCATAAGATTAATTTGGTAGAATAAACTCAAATTCCTCACGAACTAAATTATTAAAAGATCCACTAATAACAGATTAATGCAACTAAAGATATTTACATAGTTTTTCTATATGGTTAAAAGGGAATAACAATGTAATGAAGGACTAAAAAGTTGCATTAAGAGTTAGATAATGGAACATGATTTAATCATGTTTTGGCAAACTATTGAAAGTCCTAACTCACATAAGTGGACGAATGCCATAAGGTAATAAGGAAATAAGTCATTTGGTGGATGATGATGTTTTAACCTTGTTCCATTATCTAAAGTTGTAAAACATATTGATTTCAAATACTTATTTGTTACTGATAAGGGAAATTTGTCGTCGATTCCCGATCAAAAACAATTTATAAAAACCCAAATTAAGTAGTATAATAAGGGTGTCGAACCACAAGGATGGCGGGGGTGTATGTTTAGTTCGTTTAAATCAATATTTTAG
>VHZZ01031539.1:6633-18353 GCA_009801015.1 Silene noctiflora
GTCATACGATTAATCAGATAATCAATTAAGAGCATTACCCTTTAGGTATGACCTTGGGGATCAACTGGTCACCACCGTCGTACGACAGTAATGTCAAACTCTAGTCAGCCAATCATTACCGATATGTGTGGACCAGTTGACAATGAAGTATAACTTTCCCTCATGTATTCTTTAATATGAGATTTAAATATGTGAACAATATGATCGACAATTTGTGATCGCATTATTGTCGGGGAAACTTTCTCCAACGCCATGTCGGTTAACCGAGGTAGTGTACATCACAGAAACCATAACGAAACATAATTAAGATTAACTTATTAAAATGATTACAAAACTCCAAAATATAAATACAAACTAAAATCCAAACTATGATAAGAATATAAAATGTGACATGCGGAAGCTAAACTACAAAACGACTGATGATGACTCGGCCCTGCCAATCCCTGCCGCAACATCAATAAAGATAATCATCATTACCAGCTAAGCCAACTGCTCACCATCCCCGAATGGATCACCACAGTTTTGAAAACATAAACGGGGCCAGTCAACTATACAACATTACGATATACAATAAAACATACACATTCATAGTAACTGTAACCAAACATCCCCATAATCCATAGTAACCAGTAACTGACTACACCCTGGGTGGTGTAGCCCTGCCAGATTACCATCATAATAGGTAACCCTCGCCGCCACTGAGGACCGCAGTCGTACCACCTATGTAATATCTCGGGTATTTGGCCTCTGGGTACTCTATCGAGTAAGTTATGATCAAAGTCTGGAAGAGTTCTGTTTCTTAGATACTCGACCGAGTTGGGGGAACTCGATCGAGTAGAGGGAACTCGATTGAGTATGTTAGTTACTTGATCGAGTGCCTGTATTTTTACGGTTTTCCGCCCGGTTTGATTATAAAGTAAAAGGGGAGGCTTTTATTTAACTATGACATTTCTTTTTCATTTTTACTTTTCCTTTTATAATTTTTTCACATCTTCCAAAGAACGTAAGATCTAATCCCCTCTTTACTATCAAATTAAGGGCTTGTGTTCTGCTTTGTTTGGGGTTTTTCACACCGTTGCGTTCGTCGTATTGTGGGTAAGATTCTTATGTCATTTTTATGTTAATTCATTAGTTTTGCATAAACCCTAATTGGGTAGATTGGGGGTTTTTGGGAGTTTAATTGTGGCATATATAGTAATTGGATGTTTGTTGTATAGGAGGAGACTTCGTAGAGGAGGCTTTTTGATCATTCCCGTGCTAGTGTGGTGATTTCCGTTTCAGGTAGGGTTTCCCTACTCAGCTACTGTTTAAATGATTTAAGATGATGTGATGGCATGATTGTATTGTGATTATAATTACATTCTTTGAATTTGCATGGTTATCAGTTTATGGTTGTTGTATTGTTGTATATGGTTCGCGAGGTGCGCCCTCGGTTGAGTGGAATCATTTGCGGGAATGGCTTCATGCCCTTGTTATACCCTTGCGCTTACCGTCACAAGGGGGATGTGCACATTAATGATCATTGGGTTATTCGCTCTATGGTTTTGAGCGGGGCTTAGGTGGTAAGACTGCGGTCCCCACTGGTGGAGTGGATTACCAGTTGCGATGGGTAATCTGGCAGGACTACATATTTGACGTGTAGTCAGGTGTTTGGTGTGGTGTGGAGATTAAGTATGTGATGTTATTGATTGTGTATTACTCTTATCTTGTTTATTCAGTAACTGACCCCGTTTATGTGTTTTGAAAACTGTGGTGATCTATTCGGGGATGGTGAGMAGTTGAGTAGCAGGTATGCTTTAGGATAGCTCGTGGGGCTCGATGGGATGGAGTTATCATGTAGTCTGTTTAGCTAGTCTTCCGTTGTAGTTCCACAACAGTTTTGATTTCAGTAGTATTGTTTTGAGATGGTTGTATCGTAGTTTTGGAGTTTTGGTTTTGGAGCTGTATGATGTTAATAATTACACTTTTAAGTATGTTTCACTATGGTCTCTTTTGATATGTTGTTCCTCGGTCAACCAAGATGGTAGCATCTCCATTTGTTAGGGTGGTCTTGGTAAGGCACTTTGGTGTATAGGGGTGTTACAAAGTGGTATCAGAGCGACGATTTTGGAACGTGTAACCAATGAACCTAATGAACGTATAAAGTCAAACTAAAATGAACCCCGATAGGAGTTGTTAGAAGCTAATGCAAAGGCTTGGGAGACGTCCTAAAGTCGTGAACTTGCCCTTGTAACTTTGAACCGGTCACTATGAGTGTGTCATGGGATCGCTACTTTTTTTGTTGTGTTTAAAGTATATGTGTTGGATGAAGTATGTGGTTGAGTTGAATGAATTGGATGGAATGATAAAAGTATGTGATGTATGATGCAGAACATGTTTAAGTGATGATTGATGTTTATTGTTAATTCATATTAGTAACATGTGAATAGGGGATTGATGTTGTATGTTATCTTAATGTTGTCGCGTAAAGCTATAGCACAAAAGCATGCGGGTAGTATAATTCGTGAGCATGACTCGATCGAGCGGAGGGAACTCGATCGAGTAAGGTGGACTCGACCGAGTGGGAGCAACTCGATCGAGTGGGAATTTTGTGGTTTTGGGCAAAAGTTCCTGTAAGCTAGTTACTCGACCGAGTTAGTAGTGGACTCGATCGAGTTGTGGTAGTACTCGACCGAGTGTGGTTGGACTCGATCGAGTATGTTTTGTGTCAGACCTTTTTCAGTTTCTGTAAGTTTTAGGTACTCGATCGAGTATGTGGTGACTCGACCGAGAATGTATAAGTACTCGATGAAGAACGTCTTTGTGCGGGTCATGATTGGTTTGAGCCGTAGGCTATGTACTTACGTTTATCCCTTCTTATAGCTCAAAGACATGCCGCCAAAGAGATATGCCGCGTATGTTAAGGCTCAAGAGATGAGCATTGAGGATATTTCCAAGATGATTGAGCATCAAGATGCGCTCACTGAGATCCTCAAAAGGTTTGGGAAAGAGAAGGAGACTGGAGTATATTTCTCGAAGATGAGTACTACCATCTCTCACTTCAACCCCACTACCTAGTGCGGCACGGGTGCACCGATTCTGCTTGACAACTGGCACCATGAGATGTAGAATATCCTCGGGGTGGTGCATTATCCGGAGGAGTTCAAGGTGGAACAGGATGCGTTCTACCTAAGGGACTCAGCGGGGAATGGTGGGATAAGGTGAAAGAGAGTGCTTTGGAGAGTTACCTGAAGGAGGGTGAGACCGCAATTCTGTGGTCCGAGTTCAAGAGAGCTATGAGGAAGGAGTTTGTTCCGGAGCATGTTCATAGTAAGATGCGGGATGAGTTCGATTATTTTGCGATGACTGAGGGTATGACGGTGACCGAGTATTATCGTAAGTTTAATGAGAACTCGAGGTATGCTGAGGATATGGGGCTGACACCGGTTAATTTGGCGCTTCGGTTTAAGAAAGAGTTAACCTACAGGATCATGGAGAAGCTACCGACGGGGATTTTTACTGTTGTGAAAGAGGTCTATGAGAGAGCTGGACGAGCTGAGAGGTTGGTCGAACTGGCAAATGAAACTTGAGAGAAGAGCTCAGAGTAGAGGAAGGCTGAGAGTGATGGTGGTGGCCAATCTAGTTACAAACGGGGCAACCACAATTACCCTAAGGTTTATTCATTTGGGACAGGACTCAGTGGAGGATTTTCTTATAGTCGTGGTGGTCGCAGTGGTAGTGTTAACTGGAACATCTCATGCTTTAACTATGGCGGTGTTGGCCACAAGAGGCATGAGTGTACTAGTGCTGTTGGGAGGGGCTTTCAGAGGCAGTCTTAGGGGAACTTTTCTCAGGCACAGAGCTATACAAGAAACCGGCCAACTGGGTCATGGAGCAACCAAGGCGGGCAGAGTAACAATGGCGGTTTCAACCGCAATGATGGAGGTTCCTATCAGCGTCCGACGGGTAATGCCAATCAGGCATACGCTGCTAAGTCTAGAGCATCAGCTGGTATAGTGCAAAGGGGTGGCCAAAAGAACAACGACAAGCTCTTTATAATGGACAAGAAAGCCGTAGTGGATGATGCCCATGTGGTCACTGATATATTTCTTATTAATAACTGTCCTACTTTTGTTTTGTTCGCTTCGGGGGCGTCACACTCATTTGTATCGTCGAGTCCTGCTAAGTTTTTGGGTTTGGGGGAATTTGAGTCTGTAACGGATGAAGCTTTTATAACGTCCGGGGAGTCAATATCTTGTGGGAGGTTGTATAGAGGGGTATCTATGGTCATTGGACAAGTTGATCTTCCAGTTGACTTATTAGAATTTCCTTTGGATGGTTTTGAGATGGTAGTCGGGATGGACTGGCTAGGGAAGTATAAAGCTAGGATAGACTGTGACCAAAAGAAAGTGTCTTCAAGGGGTCCTAAGGGTGGTAGGATGCCTTATCGTGGGTTTGTAATCAAACCCAAAGTCAAGGTGATTGCAGCTATACCATTGAAGTCCTACTTGAGTAAGGGGTGTCCTATGATTCTTTGTTATGTATGGGATAGCCGGTCAAAGGAGCCTAGAGCAGCAGAGATACTAGTGGTGGATGAGTTTGTGGACGTTTTTCCAGTGGATATACCGGGGTTACCGCCGAGGAGGGACATCGACTTCAGTGTAGAGTTGAAGCCGGGAATGAGACCTATATCTAAAGCCCCGTACCGGATGGCACCAAAGTCGTTCGAGGAGTTGAAGAAGCAGTTGGATGATCTGTTGGAGAAGTGATACATCTGACATAGTGTATCGCCTTGGGGTGCACCAGTGTTGTTTGTGAAGAAGAAGGATGGGAGTTTGAGGCTATGTATCGACTACAGGGAGCTGAACCATGTCACAGTGAAGAATATGTATCCTTTACCGAGGATCGATAATCTTTTTGACCAGTTGAGTGGGGCGGGTGTCTTTTCCAAGATAGATCTCAGATCGGGATATCATCAGTGGAGGATTCGAAAGAAGGACATACTAAATACAACTTTTCGATCACGGTATGGTCACTATGAGTACGTGGTGATGCCGTTTGGGTGGACTAATGCTCCAGCGGTGTTCATGGATCTTATGAACAGGGCTTTCAGCCATTATTTGGATCAGTTCGTGGTGGTGTTTATAGATGATATATTAGTCTATTCCAAGACTAAGGAGGAGCATGTAGAGCATCTACGATTGGTATTGCAGACCTTGCGCAATAACCAGTTGTATGCTAAGTTGTCCAAGTGTGAGTTTTGGTTAGAGAAGGTGGCCTTTCTGGGCCATGTGATTTCTAAGGAGGGGGTGTCTGTGGATCCTAGCAAGATAACTGCAGTGTCTAACTGGGAGGCACCAAAGAATGTGACAGAAGTTCAGAGTTTCTTGGGTTTGGCCGGCTACTACCGGAGGTTTTTCAAAGACTTTTCAAAGATTTCTAGGATTATGACAGCGTTGATGAGGAAGGAGAACAGGTTTCGCTAGGATGAAAGTTATGAGACAGCATTCCAAACATTAAAGGAGCGTTTGACTACAGCTCTAGTCTTGGCTTTACCTGAGGGGAGTGAGAATTTTGAGGTGTATACAGATGCTTCGAAGAATGGGTTGGGTTATGTGTTGATGCAGAACGGGAAAGTCATTGCCTATGCTTCTAGGCAATTGAAGTCTTATGAGGAGAACTATCCGACGCATGATCTAGAGTTGGGTGTAGTTGTATTTTCTCTAAAGATTTTGAGACATTATCTATATGGGGCGATCTTTAAGGTGTTTTCTGATCACAAGAGTTTGAAGTACATCTACACTCAGAAGGAGTTGAATATGTGACAGAGGAGATGGATGGATCTCATTGGGGATTATGACATGGATATTGTGTACCTTGAAGGGAAGGCGAATGTGGTGGCAGATGCACTGAGTAGAAGAGTGTGCATTCCTTATGCACAACTATGTCATTGATGAGATTGAGAGATGAGGTGACCAAGATGGGAATACATGTGATCCAAAAGGGGAATGCTATAGGGGATTTGATAATTGAGCTAGAGCTTTATGATGATATTCGAAGGAAACAGGCTCTTGATTCTAAGATTCAGGAGTAGAGGGTCGGAGTAGAGAAGGGGACAGTGTCTCGGTTCTTTATTCATTCAGATGAGAGTGTTCGGTTCGATGGGAGATGGTGTGTACCTAAGGATGATGAGTTGAAGAAGCTGATTATGACGAAAACTTATTGTACTCCGTATTCAGTACATCCGGGCGGTGACAAAATTTATAAAGATTTGAAGAAGACTTTTTGGTGGCCTGGGATGTAGAGTGAGACAGCTGAGTTTGTGGCCCGATGTTTGACTTGCCAGAGAGTCAAAGGGGAGCAGCGAAGACCGCATGGTAGGATTTAGTCTATTGAGGTACCTGAGTTGAAGTGGGAATCTATCTCTATGGATTTCATCGTGGGATTACCGAGGACTCAGTAAGGTAATAACATGATTTGGGTGATCGTGGATTTGTTGACCAAGTCAGCTCACTTTATTCCCATGAAAGATACGTGAAGTAAGGTGTAGTTGGCGAATAGATATACGAAGAATGTAGTGAGACTACATGGGGTGCCAAAGGAAATTGTTTCAGATCGAGATGCGAGATTCATTTCTCGATTTTGGCAAGAGTTGCAGGAATTGATGGGTACTACACTGAAGATGAGTACAACTTTTATCCTGCGACAAATGGGCAGACGGAGAGAACAATCAAGACCTTGGAGGACATGTTGAGGGCATGTGTGATGGAGTTCGGTGGAAGTTGGGAAGATAGGTTGGATCTGATCAAGTTTTCTTATAATAACAGCTACCATACGAGTATTGGGATGACTCCTTTTAAGGCTTTGTATGGGAGGAGGCGTAGGAGTCCGATTTGTCGGGATGATAGCGCAAAGGTAGTAGTTTTAGGACCACATATGATACAGGACACGGTTGAGCAAGTTAAGTTAATTCGGCAAAAGATGAAGGCGGCTCAGGATCGACAAAAGAGTTATGCGGACTTACATCGTCAAGACATCAATTCCAAGTTGGGGACAAAGTACTTTTGAAGGTGTCACCTATGCGCGGGGTGATGCGATTTGGTAAGAAAGGGAAGCTAAGCCAGAATTTCATTGGTCCTTATGAGATTCTGGATCGTGTTGGTGAGGTTGCATATCGATTAGCCTAGCCACCAGCTTTGGACCGAGTACAAAACGTTTTCCATGTATCTAAACTGCGGAAGTATGTGAGTGATACTTCTCATGTGCTAGAAGTTGAGAACATTGATTTGGATGAGTCTTTATCATATGTTGAGGTGCTTAAGGAAGTCTTGGACCGCAAGGTTCGCAAGACTAAGAATGGGGAGGTTGTGTTGCTAAAGGTGTTGGGGTCTAACCACAACGTTGGGGAAGCGACTTGGGAAGCAGAAGAGGCCATGAAGTAGCTCTACCCTCATCTTTTTGAGTAGGTATGTTTGGTTACGGGGACGTAACCTTGTGTCTTTAAGGGGGGTAGGAGATGATCGCATGGGTTTTGCTGCGTTTTCGAGTCGGTTTTGAGTCAAGTTTTCGGTATGTGTCGGGTTTTGTTTTGAGTTTTATGTTGGGTTGTAATTTTGGCGTTGCGTTGTGTTGTGTTGAGTATAGTGAGTTTTGTTTTTGGTATGGGTTTGAACTTTGGGGACGAAATTCATTTTTAAGGAGGAAAGACTGTAATACCTCGGGTATTTGGCCTTTGGGTACTCTATCGAGTAAGTTATGATCAGAGTCTGGAAGAATTCTGTTTCTTAGATACTCGACCGATTTTGGGGAACTCGATCGAGTAGGGAGAACTCAATTGAGTACGTTAGTTACTCGATCGAATGCCTGTGTTTTTACGGTTTTCCGTTTGGTTTGATTTTAAAGTAAAAGGGGAGGCTTTTATTTAACTATGACATTTCTTTTTAATTTTTTCTTTTACTTTTATAAACTTTTCACATCTTCCAAAGAACGTAAGATCTACTCCCCTCTTTACTATCAAATCAAGGGCTTGTGTTTTGCTTAATTTGGGGTTTTTCATACCGTTGCGTTCGTCGTATTATGGGTAAGATTTTTATGTCATTTTTATGTTAATTAAATAGTTTTGCTTAAATTCTAATTGGGTAGATTGGGGGGTTTTGGGAGTTTAATTGTGGCATAGATAGTAATTGTATGTTTGTTGTATAGGAGGTGACTTTGTAGAGGAGGCTTTTTGATCATTCTCGTGCTTGTGTGGTGATTTCCGTTTCGGGTAGGGTTTTCCTACTCGACTACTGTTTAAATGATTTAAGATGATGTGATGTCATGATTTTAATGTGATTATAATTACATTCTTGGAATTTGCATGGTTATCAGTTTATGGTTGTTTTATTGTTGTATATGGTTCGCGAGTTGCGTCCTCGGCTGAGTGGAGTCATTTGCGGGAATGGCTTCACGCCCTTGTTCGTCCCTTGTGGTTCCCATCACAAGGGGGATGTGCACTTTAATGATTATTCGGCTATTCTCTCTATGGTTTTGAGCGGGGCTTAGGTAGTAAGGCTGCGGTCCCCACTAGCGGAGTGGATTACCTCTTGTGATGGGTAATATGATAGTACTACACATTTGATGTGTAGTCACGTGTTTGGTGTGGTGTGGAGATTGGGTATGCGATGTTATTGATTGTGTATTACTCTTATCCTGTTTATTCAGTAACTGACGCCGTTTATGTGTTTTGAAAACTATGGTGATCCATTCGGGGATGGTGAGCAGTTGATTAGAAGGTATGCTTTGGGATAGCTTGCGAGGCTCGACGGGATGGAGTCATCACGTAGTCTGTTTAGCTAGTATTCCGCTGTTGTTCCACAACAGTTTTGTTTTTAGTAGTATTGTTTTGAAATGGTTGTATCGTATTTTTGGAGTTTGGGTTTTGGAGCTGTATGACGTTAATAATTATACTTTTAAGTATGTTTCATTATGGTTTCTTTTGATATGCTGTACCTCGGGCCACCGAGATGGTAGCATCTCCATTTGCTAGGGTGGTCTTGGTAAGGCACCTTGGTGTATGGGGGTGTTACAACCTAAGCCCTTCTCGTCGCACGAGCGAACTCAAGTCCATTAATGTGCACATCCCCCTTGCGTTGTGAAACACAAGAAGAGAACAATGGGGGTGAGACCATCTCTCGCAATGGCTCACAATCCAATACCAACACCAACATACATTTTAATACCAATGACATCAATAAACTCAATCATAAGATAATCACAAAGAACATCACATTATACCACAAATGTTCTACAATCAACTGAGTAGGGAAAACCTTACCTTTTCGTAATCCATTATACCGCAGCCAATCATACGAACGCACAACGAATAACACATCGTCACCTACAACACGATAATCAACAATCAACAACACATACGATGACAAACATTCTAAACCCCCAAATTAGGGTTTGTCAAAACCCCTAATGACAACCCTAAACCGACTAAGGAGAAAGCTAGAGACTTACCGACGAAATAGACACGGAAAACGAGATGCAAAGACTAACGATCGATTAACCCTAGTCTTGGAGATTATTAGGATGATTAAAGAAGCTGTGTTGGTAGTTTGGGTTTTAATAAAAACTTAGGAACTGATTTAGTAATGGTTAACACTCCCTTTTATACTCCTCTAATTATCTTAATCAAAACCGCGGAAAAACTAGTAATGAACCAGACACTCGGTCGACTACGAGCCACTCGACCGAGTAAGACACATTCGACCGAGTGCAGGACACTTGATCGAGTAAGCCACACTCAACCGAATGCTAACTCACTCGCCCGAGTTCACAACAAACAGAACTCTGACAGACTACTCACGACAGCTACTCGGTCGAGTACCCCATACTCGGCCGAGTAGCCTAAGACCATAAATATGATGTATTACAAAGCCAATGAGAGAGGGGTGTGAATCAGAACATAGCACACAACAAAAGCTTTGGAATCACTAACCTAGCACTAAGCAATGGTCAAGTCTCCAGCACACAGCCAAGAGAGTGTTTCAGAAACAGGGTTTCAGAAATCTAAATTTTGGTTCAAGCAGTCTGTCTTTCTCATTGATCCTCCTTGGTTTATATAGGCCAAGGGTTTAAAGTTTTCAAGTACATAAAGATAATCCTGGGGTTCCGATTGATCCCAACTATCTTACAAAATAACAGACACTTTGTTTTACAAACTGAATTGAAAACAAAAGTAATAAAGTATAAAGTATAAAGCGGAATTCAGTTTGTTTTTTTTTTCTTGTGCAGGGTCATTAAAAAGCCTTGGATTATTTTGAGCTCTTGTCTGTTGACTCCCACATAAAGAGTTCCTCAAATATCACCTTGATTTCGAACCTAGACAAAACCCAAGTCCCTTATTACAGTTCCTGATCACATGCTAGCCTGAATAATGCTAGGACGCTGTGCTGTTTTGTTTTACTGAACTAAAGCCGGTAATGCTGATAAAAGACCTTAGAACCTTTTGGAGATTGGATTAATATTTACATAATTCTCTTTGGACTGTCATTAGCCTAAGCTTGATTGTGGATTAACTGGACTGGCCATTGAAGTTGAGCCAGGAGCCCAGGACTGAACTGTTGAGCCAAAGACCTTGCCTTGGTCATGATTGCTCCTGGACTATGGTTAGCTTGTTGATCAGTGTTATGAGCTCCTGCTCTAGTACTTGGTCGAGTATCCAAGATCAGAATGCTCTCCAAAATGTACCCAATATAAACACTTGCAACGAAAACCAATACCGTGAATTCGAAGGTCACTTATTGTCTTACATCAACAAATCAAAGTTTAACAAAATGAAACAAGTCTAGGACTTATGGCCGCATACAACAACCACACATAAAAGTTATGTGCCACAAAGGCACCAAATCTGAAAGAAGTCCGATAAAACAATAAGATAACAAGGAGAGAACTCAATGGTAGTTGTCTGCATCATCATCCATAGCTTCCTCATTTTCGGCACCGGATGATCCAGCCACATCATACCCTCCACCATAGCCCGGCTGCGCACAACCTCCTACCCATCTCCCCTCTGAATCCATCTGACTCCCCTGGTTGGGTCCCCATGGTCCGGCAAGGCACCCCCGCTCATAACTCTCCGGCACTCCCCAAGAAGACCGGTCTACCCCATAGCAATGGAAGACACCACTATCATCCCCGGGTCCTCTCCACCACACCGGCTGAGTCAGATTCGTCCCCATATCCTGAAGGTGTGCCAACTTATGCATGTTGAGCAACACCAAAGTGTTATATAACCTCTCCATCAACTCGCTCACCTACATCCTAGGGTCATGAAATGTAGGATAACCCGGGTACTGGTACATGGGTGCACCCTGCTGCACATAAGGGGTCTCCTTCGCCACCTCCCTCACTACCCTAGCTCCCGTCGTCTCCCTATCCGGCTTGGCCGCCTTCTTGCAGCTAGAAGGCAAAATGGGCTCCGGCATCTCCTCGAGTACATGCTCTGGAATGAGGTACGTTTAACAGGGTTGGGGCATATAGTCGGTGTACTCCTCAAGGTGTTCGGTCTTGGGTAAGTTAGCCGGGTCGGGTAGCCTAATTCATCTTATTCCCCTTATCCCCAAGCCAAGATCCCACCATCGAGCACTCTCAACCACTTATGGTGCAAGAAGTGTTGGAGTAAGTGTCCTCAACAATAGTGCGATCCCAATGATGATTTAAATATCATTGTTATAATCTCAATATAAGAATAC
>VHZZ01031602.1:7461-20088 GCA_009801015.1 Silene noctiflora
TCGATCTCGATATTTGTTCTTAGGCCAAATTGCTTGGATCGAAGGTTAATACTAATCTCTATTCTTTTGTTTATGCTTTTCGTTTATGACTCGTAAATTCATATTTCATAATTTCGTTATCAACTGACCTCGTTTTGTGTTTTGAAAACTATGGTGATCCATTCGTGGATGGGGAGCAGTTGTTGAGCAGGTTTGTTACGCATGCGCATGGGATGGCTGGGTGATCACCACGAGTTTAGAAGTCTTCCGTTGAGTCCATTATTGTAGTTGTTGTTAGACATTTTGAGATATTTGTACTTTTGGTTGAGACAGTTTTGATTTTGCTTGTAAACAGTTTAAAGTCTTTTTTTAAATTATGTTTCTTGAATGTCTATTTGATTATCATTGCCTCGGGAAACCGAGATGGTAGCACCTCTATACCTAAGGTGGCCTTGGTAAGACAATTTGGAGTATGGGGGTCTTACATGGACACGACTTCAATCTTGGTCGAGTCAACGGATACCCCCTYCTTTGACACTACATGTCCTATGAATGCCACATTTTCCAACCAAAACTCGCACTTACTAAGTTTTTCATACAATTAATGATCCCTCAAATTTTGCAACATGACCCTCAAATGGCCTAAATAGTCATGTTCCCCCTTCATTGTCATCGATGCGCCGATACGGTCGTTTTGGCACTAATTAGAGTACATTTGGAGTCCGGGTCAAAAACCGTCAAAAACCGTCTTCATTAAACTAACCAACGAACATTAACCAAAACAAGAGTCTGACTTTCACAGTCAGAGTCCAACTAAAGAACAGTCGCACAAGGTGATGCGCCTCTTCCAGAGGGCACAACATGCGCTGCGCCTGTTCTGGGTGGGTTTCTGCGTCTGAACTCGTCTCGTTCTGACGTAGTTTTATATTTGGTTTATGAATAGACTATTACTCGTATTATAACTATCCGACATGCTTATTTCTTTTATTTTAATTCTTTTAATTCTTTTATTTATTCCTAAATCCTTCTAAGGCGTATTTATGGCATAGATTAATGTATCCTTCTGTAATCTTATTTTTTTGTAATTTATTTCATCTTGCGTGATTTATTTACTTGGTTTATTCACATGTAATGAAGGTAAATACTCACATTGACCTATTCATTTGCTAAATTTATATGTCAAGCGACTTAGTTTAATTCACATGCTAGGATTTAATCTATTAATTGTTGTATTGCATGCATACGACTAATGACATATCGAGCATAAATGACAATTCCTTGATCATTAGTAGGCCGCTATCGAGGCGGGCGGGAATAGGTGTTCTAGTATGAGCTTCCTAATACGTACCCTCACCCCTTACTCAGATATCTGTGAACACCAGTGTTTATTGGCATCGCGAGAGTCATTCTAGACATGGAATGCTAAGGGTGACGAATTTCTTAGTGTTTATGTCACTACTTTGTGTCTTGACGTGACGCGAAGTATTCGAACAGATCCAATTATCCACAAAAATTGGTGGCGACTCCACAAATACTGGCTTGTTCAAAACATTCACTGGTTTCTTTCCTTACAAATCGGTAACGACCCATGACGTGCTTTGTGAACACAAAGTTCCGTGGGAGAAGTACCGCCACCACAAACATTACCAACGCGCGGGTGGCCCATGTCCACAGTTTGGCTACTCCGCTGGGGATGATACACTTAGACTAAKTCTAATGTTACCYAGGGTGAAACTTGAACAAGGTTAGGGATAGTTTGTATGAGACAGTCRTTAGTTTTCATTACTCGACCTTCTTAGGTCGTTTCAGTGGGCCTTCCTAGGYTGTTAACCCAACCCATTCGACCAATTGTCCCGTCTCGATGGTGCAAATTCTTATTTGTTCCTAGTATATGGATATCAATTGACGTCAACCACACCACGATGCTTACTTATGTTTGTATCAAGAGCTTTCACTACTCGAGAGAATGGAACTAGGAACTAGCCTTACTCATGTTTGGTCCGGACCTCTCCACAGACCAGGGTTTGATAGCTTGGTGTGGCAACCCACCCTTCTAAGCCAAAACCCCTTTAAAGCACACATCATACCGTTAGAATGCATGTTCGTATGTATACATGCTACGTCTTCACATTTGAAAACCAATAATGTCAAATTTTCTGTAATAAAAATTCCATTTCCAAAACATCAATTTTCTGTAATTAAAATTCCTTCTTCAAAAATTCAAATGTTTCGTAACTAAAATTCCAATTTCAAAGATTCAAAATTTATGTAATTCCGTTTTTCAAAATTCCCAATTTCAAGATAGACTTTAAAAAAAAAAAAAAATCAAAACCTTAGAAAAAAAAAGAAGAACGTTTTATTTTGAAAAAAAAATCCCTTTTCAGAAATTGAAAATGTGTAAATTCAATAGGGCTAAATAAGAGTAAAAATTCAAGCCAAATCATTTCCTAGTCAAAACTCCGCGGTTTATAAACTCGCCTTCCTTTATATTTTGGGCCTTTCAAGTTCAAATCAAGTCCAAAAGCGTTACGCCATCATACCTTCATCCCGAGTCAGTTAGGATCCGGACATTCCCGACACCTCGACTCACACACTCGAGACTAACATACCGAGTCATTCCAATCCGTCTCTCAAAAGCCTCCCAATATCACGGTCGGGTACGTACAACCCAAACCCCGAGTCAAGTCTGTCTTAAGCACACGTGTTAATCATCTTCAGCCATATCTAAACTTGACAGTAAGGTCAGCGATATAATGGTCACTCCGTCAAAGTCAACACTCGAGTCTAAAGTCAAAGTGAAAGTCAAACGCCGTGATTTCAAACACGAGAAGCCTCTCACGACATTTCAAGAACTCACAATCAAGTCCAGTCATCGTGTCTTGTCCATATATATGATCCTTCGTCTATCTCCTTTGAGTTGCCTTAGTTTGCGTGATCCCATGCCAAATCAAGTTGTAATGCGTGTCATTTTATTCTCGGTAGGAGTTATACAATTTCTAACGAAGACATACAAGGAAGTTTGTCCGCCATCCTGTCAGCCATTGAAGGGCTAAGTTATGCAGTCATGAAGTTTCAAGACCCTGTCAAAAACTTGAGCACTCGTGTCGTCGATATGGAAAACCAAATGGGGATAATGAAATCTTTACCCTCTTCTTGTACCCCAATGGCAAGTCATATCCCTGAATCATCTAAGCCAAACATGACCCATCAACCTAAGCGAGCCAATGAAGATAAGGGAGACAACCTCTTGGAGACTCCACCAAGGAGGCTAGGACAATCTCTTAGGGAATTCACCGACGTTGGAACTACATATGAAGTGGCTCTTCGAAGACTGGTTTCCCAGGGAAAACTCCATCCAATTGGTCCAACCCTAGACCCTGCAAAGATATTGCCTAGGTGGAAGGGCAATTCGTATTGCCAGTATCATCGAGGTAAGGGACATGATATGGATTAATGCTTTTGCTTAAAGCATAGTATCCAAGACATGATCGAGAATGGTAACCTACCATTGCCACCTTCTATCAAGCAATCCAAGAAGATCGACCCTCTTTAGTCTACCATCATTAAAGATGACCATGAATCATCCCTAGATTGTTCCCATCTCCTCACTCCTTGTAACAATGAAGAAATAAATGTTCTTGAAGACGATGGTATCCAGAGCGGAATGCTCATGATTTTTGCCACCATTAACAATATAGTTTCCAAGCTAGAAGGAGCCATCGATGGTCTAAGGGTTCGACTTTACCACATGGAAAATAAATTTGTCAAATTTGAAAAATAGCTTGCTGAAGTGGGTAAGAAGCTTGATACTCAACCACTGGGAAAAACAGAGGGTGTTCATACGATTCCTCAGCCTAACACTCCCATGGAGAAGACGGAATATCGATTTATCCCTAGTTCTTCCCATACCATACATCCGTCTTATCCAAGGATCAAAATTAACACAGGTAACCTCATGAAGCCTTCGTCGAAGAAGCCTAACCAACCTCCAAGGCTATTCACAAATCTAGGCGTACCTTATGCTATAGCCTTGAGCAAGTTGTCTTCTCTGGGTCTTCTCTAACCTATCGGTCCAACCCCATATCCAGAAAAAGTGAGACGATTTTGGGATGACAATTCATATTGTAAATACCATAGAGGCAGAGGACATGATGTCGAGAATTGATACAGGCTTAAGCATATCACACAAAATGGAATCGAGGATGGCAGGATTATATCTCGCCCGTAACTAGCTCAAACACAGAAACCAAGCAGCCTTATAAGGAGTTTAATCCTTCAGATAATCAAGACAATGAGCACTCCACCAATAATTTGGTGAAAAGGGAAACTAACTCACAAATTCTCGATCAATTAGGGGAGGGGACATTAGTCGAACATGTCATTAACTGCCTTAACCCAAATTATACATCCCGTTTGAAAGGTTGTGACATTAAAACGGTTGAGAAATTTATCAATGGAGATCGCTCGTATCGACGAGGTCATCCTCTCGAGGGATCGCAATAAGGAAATTTACAGATATTGGTATTACATATGCACGATGCCCTTCAGAGACTCATGAAACAATGGAAGTTGAGTCCCAATGGACCTACACAAGATCCAGAAAACAAGTCCAAATCTTGGGACAATAACGCCTATTGCCAATATCACAGAGGTAATGGACACGATACCGAGATGTGCTATAAGCTAAAGCATGTGACCCAAGATATGATTGAAAGTAGGGAACTGTCCCTCTCAACCTTTAACCCACAAGGTAGCTTAGGAAATCCTCATGGATATACCGCTTATCAGGAAACTCTTCTTGACTGTTATCCTTCTAGTGTTCCCAACGACGAGGATGGCTTGCTCAAATGGATGAATGCTGAAAACCGAATGTCGAGAAAGTTGCTGGAAGAGAGAATGTTCAAGCATGGGTCGATGATTACGAGTCTGGATCTAAGATCGAGTCCGAGTCTACGTCTGAGTCTTAGGATTTCTTTTCCATAGTTTTTCTAGTGTCTGTTCTTCTTCATTGACATTCCTAGTGAAGACATGGGTGGTTGTACCACGGGTCACATGTCTTCTCTTGTTTAATTTATTCATCATTTCAATAAGAGTACAATTTTCAATCCACATATCATTCTATCTTTTTCTTACCTTTTTCCTGTGACAACAAGAATTGGTTTGAGACATTTTAAAACAACCAAACATGCCAATTCAATGTGAGTATACTTAAGTAACATTTCGTTCTGAGTGGTGAAAGATCCGAAACTCCGTGTCCATTTTCTTTACCTATTCCATGTCTGGCGATAGACACCTCGCTATAACCCAGTTTAAGACGAGCATATCTCAAGAGATTCTAGGACGAATCTAGATCGTCTTCCTTATTAATGATCCATGACGGAAGGCAAGCCCATTTCCCACAATACACAACCCGTTTACTAGAGACCGACCCATTCTACATAAAGGTGTTAGTCTGACCCAAATTCATGATAGCAAGTCATCATCAAATTCAAAGGCAGATCCAAAAACCACGAGCCAAAGAAAAAAGGCTTAATCAAGAATCAAAGTTAATGTCAATATCAAAAGACAAAGTCCAAAGCAAACCAAAGAGATAGTGCTCGAAACCATGCAAGATAGATCCCATACCAATAATCTGAATCCGAAGTCTGAATCAAGAATAACCTTGAAATAAAATGCCTAATCCTTGAAGTCAAAATGCCGAAATCTAAAAAGAAATCCTGAAATCAAATGCCAATAGTCAACGGTAGAACCTGATGCGAATATGCAGAGTGTCAACTAGCACCACCGTATAGCCTACCACACATCATAAATCCTTCTCGAGACCATTGCAGGGAGATAGTTAAGAATTTTGAGAATCCTCTCAAGCTTGTCACATATATCCATCCTTTAGGGCCAAGAGATGGAAACTTGATCCCACGTTATTTAAACTACCTTTTTTTGTGCTAAGGCTATATCAAACCCGAGACACCATTTCCAAGCCATATTACAAACCAACTCATCAAGCCTTAACTCCATAAAAACAAGCTCCAGAGATTTGTTTATTCAAAGCCTCTTACTTCCAAGCTCTACAGTCCGAAATTTCCAAGCCACCTTCACCTTGACCCAGACACGGAGTCTTCAAATACTTTGCTATCAGAATGGGATGTACCCAATCCATACTTAGGGTCTAGTTTTGAGTGTGCTCACATGACAATGAGATTTTTATATACCTACTTTACTTCTTTGGTCTATGATCAGGGAGGGAATTATCTCAAATTGATTCTTCGAGTCACTAAAGGAATAAACCCTCAGGACCCATGCACTTTAAGGCCCTAACAGCATAGCTTAGGCACACACTCAGAACTGCGATTTGGTTTGATTTCACTCCACGTGAATACGTAGGCAGTCCTCCAAGAGGGACACAACCACTCCATCCATCAACTTTCAATCTAAATTATCGACCTTTCAACCATCCTAAACGTTATAACCACCTATTTTACCTCTCTCTACTGGGGGCTGTTTATTTAGGTCGTCACCCAGTTTCCTTTTACCAAATACCCGAGTCTTCTTCTCATCTTGGAGGCTTCTCTTCCAAAAGGCTTACCCTTCCTTCATCCTCCCTTTTATTCTCAAATCTCATTTGAGTCAAGCTAATTCTCATTTCGGATAATCACAAAGATCTTAGATCGATTCTCCAAGTAAGCATGCCTCTCTACAGCAAATGGTAGCGAAAGATATCCAACTAAACAGATGATCCATGGCTCATGCCATACCTTTATACGGCCCCATCACTGTCAGATCCTCTATCTTGGGAATTGATACGCGTTTTCACCCATATTTGGGTAGGGTTGCGCATACTTAGGCAAAATCTGTCGGAGTCATCCCTGTGTCGCGTCAAAACTACGTTTGCATTACGTACGTCAATCTATTAGCCTGCGTCCGTAGGGTCTATGTAGTGTTTATCATGTGTCTAAGGCCCATTGGATATGCATAACGCATTACAAGCAACAAATACAATTTAAAAAAAAAAACGAGTTTCCAAAGCTTTTTTGTTCTCTTGCATGAGACCACGTGCTAATTGAATAAGTGCTTACTTGCTGTTTTCCTATTAGATTATTTGTGTGGCCACTAACCATGCAGGAATTATAAGCTCGCTCCAACTGAAGGCTTCACCCGATCCCTCATTTTCTCCTGCAGCATCCAAAGACTATCAACCTACACTCCCCAGCGGCAGTCAATTCTTCGTTACAATATTCCCTAACACTATTCACTGTGAATGCTCAAGGTTCTTCCCTGACGATCAAGATGTTCCCAGTCTACGATATGCTCCCCAGCGAGAGTTCACTACGGGCATACAACCCCTTGTACTTCTCGATGTTCCCCAGCAGCTCGCAATTCCCAAGCAAGAGTTCACTGCAAGTCTACAGCCTTTGTACTTCTCGATAGAATAGAGCCTCGGCGGTTCCTACCAATGTCCTGCCTCCAATATTATTCCCTACAGATTTTAATAGAATGTTACCTTCATCCTTCAGATCTTTCAGAAGCTTGCATCCATCCTTCGGTTCTTTCAGAAGCTTACCTTACGACTTCAGATCCTTCATCCTTCAAAATCATCAGTTGAAATAATTGAGATAACCCTTCGGGAGTACCCTTCAGCAAGATAACCATTAAATAGTCCTTTATATGTTCCTCAGAAATTCTCTTCAGTTAGCCTTAAAAAAAAAAAAATCTTTGTGTCATCCATTCAGAGGATCTCCTTCCAGCCTTCCTTTTAGAAGTGGACTTCAAAGTTTAGTCTTCAGTGAAGTTAAGAAGTTTTTTCAGAACCCTTGTCACCCCTAATGTCTTCAGACGCCAAGTTATCTTCAGACAAAGGAGTTTTGTCGAAGCGCCTTCAGTCACGTTTCACCCAGGGGGTGTTTCAGGTATGATTTATTCTTATGGCTGGCGAGCTTCCTTACGTTTTCTACTGGACTTTAAACGACCCTCCCCGGATGTCGATAGACTCTAAAATGTTCCCGACGACAGGTCCTTGGTTCAGTCCCCTTGAACTGCTTCGCGTCTCCATATTCTTCAGGTTGTAATCTTCGATTGACCTGAGGCTATACTTTGAATTTCGCCTTCTCTAAGCCTTAGTCAAAGTGGGGGCTCTGTAGATACCTCATTTCTGCACCCTTCGCCAAACACCCACTGATGATTGAACCGCATGTTTAATATACTAAGCGATCTTAAGACATTTCATTAATTCGTCGACAAATGATTGCTCAAACAGTCGTGTCAACCCCTCTGTTATCATCTACATGCCGATAAAGTCGTTTTGACGGTAATTAGAGTGCATTCGGAGTCCGGAGTCAAAACCGTCTCTGAAACCCAAAACCGTAAATCCCGAGTCAAATGTAATATGCTTGCCAAAGGTAAAGATGTCATAATATGTCCAGATTATGTCTCACATTTGGTCCCATTTCAAATCCTTAGGCTAAACTTATGTTTACATTACAAAATGTGCATTTCATTATAGCTTAATAAGACAACTCGACCATTAGTCTCATTTTACAAGGTAATGCCGTCTTTTTTGGGTCTTTGCTATTTCACAGAAAATTCTATATCTTTCTCTTAGCTTTCCAACGCCACCGAAATCACCTTAATCCGAGTCTTGTAGAGAATGTTATGCCTAAAATACGACAGGCTATCAACGCGCTTTCTTGCAGCGCTGGAAACCACCTTAGAGAGGACGCAGCATTTACTACGCCTCCCTCTTCCCTAGGGTGTTTCTCAGCTGAAAATCAAAGACGGCTTATTTCTTTCCTAATTTCGCCGTGACGCTTCTGGATATTTTTCCGAAACCCTACTTCTCACCTAGTATAAATAGAGGCCTTCGCCTCACATATTCTTCACGCGAGTGTCCACCCCCTTCTCTTCTCTCTTTGAGTTCTAAGACCACGTGCTTTTGCTACGACGCCTATGTGCTTGAGCATTCTCGACCACGTAAGCCTAGATCATTCTAGGTACCAGTCACGTTTTGCATAGACCTACCAATTTGACCACTACACTCAATCAACCTAATTAATCAACTTGTTTTCTAAAATCCTTTTTCAAAGTGCATATTCGGGATTAGGTGTTATAGTATGAGCTTCCTAATACGTACCCTCATCCCTTACTCAAATATATGTGAACACCAATGTTTATTGGCATCGCGAGAGTCATTCTAGACATAAAAAGCTAAGGGCGACGAATTTCTTAGTGTTTATGTCACTACTTTGTGTCTTAACATGACGCGAAGTATTCGAACGGATCGAATTATCCCTAAAAATTGGTGGCGACTCCACAAATAAAGGCTTATTCAAACCATTCACCGGTTTCGATGCCTTTCAAATCAGTAACGGCCCATGACGTGCTTTGTCAACCCAAAGTTCTATGGGAGACGTACAGCCGCCTGAAACATACCAACGCGCGGGTGCGCGCAGCGCATAAGGCCCATGTCCACAGTAATGAAGTTACCCTTATCATCTCGGAAAATGCCACCACCTCCAGCTGGACCAGGATTGCCTTTTGATGCTCCATCATTATTTAGTTGGGTCCATCCGTGCGGAGAAGGGAGCCAACGTACACAAATCTCGACATTTGCAGGATGTGGTTGTGGGATGAAGATATCAAATTTGTCGAAATCTTTCTTTGTCGCGTCAAATTGTCGGTAAAGGATGGTATGTGTTTGAGTCGGGTTTTCACTCTTACGCCCAAATATAATATTATTGCTCCATTTCTATATCCACCGGCACGTTATATCGAAATAAATCGGCCAATCATTAACGGTTGTATTGACATCGTTGCTAGAACTTTTAGATAACCAAGCCGAAAAAGGGGAATTGTAAAAGTTGGTATTGTGCTCCTTGATACCCATTAAGCTCCATATACGTCGTGATACATAGCAAGAGCGGAGGAGGTGCTCAGTTGTTTCCTCTTCTTCATTAAATCTTGGGCACATTGGATTATCGCCCATATTTCTTTGCACTCGATTGACGTTAACCATAAGGCGACCATGTGCTTCTAGCCACAAGAACATACGTACTCGTTGTTGAATCGAGAGGCACCATATGACACGCCAATTTGGGTCCTCAGGTGTTAGCGTAGTGTTTATGCTTTGTAAATAGCCCAATATAGATTTAATAGAAAAATGACCGGATGACGTACCTAGCCAGTAAAGCGAATCCTCCAAATTTGGGTCATTAACAAGTAAAATGGAAGATATTTTCTGAAGTAATACTTGCAGTAAATAATTTGCAAAAGACACCCATTTCCAACCATTCTACTCACACCACATATCGCTTACTAAGGCACCAATGATATTATCTGGGATTGGAACTATAGCATTGTCATTAAGACAGAAGCCATCAACCTATGCGTGCTCCCAGAATAGAGTATGTCTTCCATTACCCATAGGTTTTGCGATTTCGCGAACGATAGTCTTGGCTTGAGAGGAAATACCAGCCCACACATTCGACATATTTCTTTTTGGTTTAAATAAGTCAATGTTACAGCGATTATTGCAATATTTTTCCCGGAGAATGCGAGACCATAAATGAGTCGGTTCCGCTAGAACTCTCCAACCTAATTTCATTAGAAAAGCTGCGTTAGCTTGTCTTACAAAAGTAATACCCAATCGTTCAATCGATTTTGGCTTTTGAATAGTTTCCCAAGAAATAAGATGCACCGATTTTTTATTCTCATCTCCTCCCCAAAAGAAGCGACGGGATTTCCTATCAATGGAATCACAAACGAACCTAGGAATTTTTGCGGTTTGTTGATGTGGTTGTAAAAAGCGCACTTTTAACCCCTTAACAAACTTCGTTTCACATGTTTATTTGCACTTATTAAGGTCATTTCGGCGTCTTTAGCTTCTTATTTGTTATTCTATGAGATTTAACCCATTTGAAGCAAAGGAAGAAAAATGAGCATAAATCGTGTATAAACGGAGAATATAGGAGCCAAACTCACGGCACCAATGACCAAGCATGTAGAGGATGCGAGAACAAAAGAATCGCAACAAGAGAACAAGGCAAATCGAGGGTATTCGCCTCGAGCTAGGAAGATCCCCATAAGCTTTAAGGAAGCATTGAAGGAGGGAGTCGTGCTAGCTGAGCAACCCAGGCGAGACTAGCCAGAACCCGGGCGAACTCAAGTGGAACCCGGGCAAGCACACACCAAAGCCGGACGAGTTCCTAGGAAAGGCTCATCCAAGCTCAGCCAAGCCCGGGCGAGCAGAATGGAACCCGAGAGGCTCAAAAATCCATCCCACCTATTCTTCATTTTCTATTTTGTCCCTCTTAAGCCTAAATCTTGTAGTTACTATAAATACCCTACTTGGTAATAATGGGAGATTATTCCTCCTTAGATTAGGTCAAGTCCTTAGATTAGAATACTTTTCTAGATATTAAGAGTATATTAGTCTTTAATCTTTCCACATAGCACATTAATCTTTCAATAATTGTTCTTCCAATTTACACTTTCAATAGTTTACATTTGGATCTCTTGGGTATGTACTTGAAGACTAAGTGACAAGTCTCTATGTTTATTTAAGGATTCTCATTTATTTATCTATAATTTCCAAGTTGGTCTATTTCTTATCCTTCATTAATCCTTTGTTATTTATTTTACTTGGTCATCATGCTTAACCATGTTATAATGGGTGATAACATTATTGACATGCTAATCATGATGTGTAGTGCATAATCCTCTAGTTAGGGTTAATGGGGGAATAGAGGAACGATTAGAGGGTGATTCAATACTTGATGAGTTATCTCGGTTGATTAAAATAGTTGTTATTGTAGTTCTAGCTTGGTATAAAAAATATGTTTGATGAAATGCTTTCTTGACTTGTCAATCCTTGCATCAATCCCTACCTATTCAACACCTTCGACAAGACCGAAAGTCTTAGGAGATGTTAGATCATGCACCATGCTAGTGGGGAGACCGGGTGTACACCAGAAGCTAACCTGACTCAACCTATGGACCGTAAGGAAAAACGTTTCGGTCCTATTCTACCATGACCTTGACCATATACTAGACTCATACCTTTGGACTTGCCATTTGATCACCCCTATGATCCCATGACACCCTATTGTTCTTAATCATTTGTTTAGATTTCCTACCATACCTTTCATACGTGCCTTATTTTACATTTGATTAGCTTAGATTAAAACCCAAAACCCTAATATTTGTGACATTTTCACAAATTAAGATAGGTAGACTTAGAACCCAAAGCACATTGTCCCGTGGATTGACCTCGACTTACCTAATTGTTAGTTGTTCGTTGAGCTTATCAATATTGTTTGATAAGGTGTGACGACTTAACCCTCATCAAAATGGCGCCGTTTCCGAGGACGGTGTTATGTGATTAAGTTCTTGCTTGTTTGTCTATCTTAAATTGTATTTTAACCTTGAGGAACTTGTTCCTCAAGGTCGTTCTAACCATCTTTGTGTAGTTTCCGTCCTTTGTAGTTAATTCTTTTTCCTAGCAACTAAGATCCAAGGCTTCCCACGATAATCATTTTGCCATGACGGATCTTTCGGGTACAACTTCTGTAACACCCGCAATTTAGAATTTAAGTTTTAAAAATAATTTAATAAGTTGTTTAAAATAAATTACGGTTTAATCGTATGTTTGAGTGAGAA
>VHZZ01031616.1:2683-19550 GCA_009801015.1 Silene noctiflora
TCAAAACCAACCAATCTATCATCCATTTTCTACCAAGATAAAATTCACCCCAAAACAATTAAATAATAACTACCGAGCTCTCTGTGGATTCGACCTCTTAATACTACATTACTTGTGTTGTACCAAAGGTTATTTTTGCATAGGTGTGCGATAGCCTATCAATGTTTAATCTGTCGTACCGACAACGTTATTAGGAGGGGCGACGATGCAGAAGGGTATTGGTGATTCTCGGAGCAGGAAGGGGCGACAGTGAAGGGTGGTCGGTGGGCCGGTGTATATAAGGGGTAGGGGAGGGTGGTTGGGTGGTTAGGAGAAGGATGGCGAAGGGAATTACCCTTTTTCATATTTTGTGCGGTTTCTAATTTTTCACTTGGTGGGTGTGAGGGATCTGAGAGACAATTTCGAAATAAAGAGGAAAAATGCGCGGGATTTAGAAAAAATGTGCGCGGAATTTAGCACGTCCTTTAATCTATTTTCCAAACCTTGAAAAAACAAACAAACAAAAAATTAAACTCTTGAAAAGGGTGGATAATCTTATGCAAGACACTACGAAGACAGTTAGCTACGATTTTTGAAATAATCTTATAAATTGTTGAACAAAGATTAATTAGGGCAAAAATGGTTTGCTATTTGAGGATTATCAATTTTAGGAATCAATGCTATGAATGTATGGTTAATTTCTTTTAATAATTTACCTGAATGGAAAAATGCGAAAACTACTTTAGTAACAGAATTTCCTACAATATCCCAATACTTTTGAAAGAACTCTACGGGAAATCCATCGGGACCTGAACTGTTACTTGCAGCTAAACTAAACACAGTTTGTTTAACCTCCTCCATACTAATATTACTTGTAAGAAATTTGTTATCTTCGTCTGTAATTAATCCCTTAATAGACTTAAAATCCTCATCTTTGTCGAAATTTCAAAGTTGGTTTTTTGTAAACCTAAGTTTAAAGTCATGCGATATTTCTGAAGGTCTTTATCAGTAATACAAGGACCGTTCTTATTAATACATTGCTTAATTCCATTTCTACTACGTCTAATCGTGGCATAACTTTGAAAAAACTTGGTATTGTTTTCAAGGTGCTTTTACACCTAATCGATTCATTCAAGATAATATCCTTTTAGCGCACGAGATTTTCAACTCGTTTAAACGTAAAAAAGGCAAAGCAGGTTGGATTGCAATTAAACTTGATATGGAGAAAGCGTACGGTCGACTATAATGAAATTTTATTGAGGAAACTTTTAAACAAATGGGTTTTAATCATAAGTGGATTCCCTGGATCTTAGAATGTTTAAAAACTACTTCTTTCTCGGTGTTAATAAATGGAACACCAAGAGAGGTCTTTAGACCCACTCGAGGTATTCGACAGGGAGACCCGCTTTTGCCTTATATTTTTATTATGTGCGCCGAACTTTTAGCAAGATCACTACAAAAAAACAGTGATCTTAGTTATAGTGATATTGGCATTCGAATTGGATCCGGGGTGGAAAAAATTTCATTTCTTACTTTTGCAGATGACACTGTCATTTTTACTAAATCTTCTAAATAGAGTTGCAAAATCAGTAAGTCTATTTTAGACAAATTTTTCACGATATCAAGACAGTTTGTTAATTTTGACAAATCTAATTTTCAATGTACTAGAAATATTGAAGGTGTTCTTCGTGAATCCTTTAAGGGAATTCTTCGGATGAACGAGGAAGCTCATTTAGGCAAGTACTTAGGATGCTCTATAATTGACAGCAGAGTGACTAAAAATACGTTTGAAAGCATTATTTGATCTTCTTGCACTCAATTATCCAAATGGAAAACAAATCATTATCTTAAGCTGGTAGATTAGTCCCGGTCAATGCTAATTTAGCCTCGAAGGGAACTTTTCAAATGCAAATCTTCCTTCTTCCCTCGCCAATCCACAGTAGATTAGATAATATTAATAGAGACTTTCTCTGGAATAAGAATTCTAGCCAATGCTTCCCTAATTTGATTGGATGGCATAAAGTTTGTTTGCCAAAATCAGTTGGTGGACTGGGCATAAAACCTTCTCAAGCAGCTAATAGAGCTCTTCAAATGAAACTTTTATGGAAAATTCATATGGATAAGAAAAGTATATGGGTCAAAGTGATTTCTAAAAAATTCTTGAGAAATTGCTCACTCATTGACCATAAGCCTAGTTCAGTCTCTTCTTGGCAATGGCGTAAACATAATAGTCTTCGAACTCCTTTCACTTACCAGCGGTATGGGCGATGAGGATAGTAATCGTGATCTTAATATTTTGGTTAAAGATTTTATAACATCTGATAAACAATGGGATGTTTGTAAATTATCCAATTTAGTGAATAATGATATTCTAAATCAGATTACTAACATTCCACTGCCATAAAATGATATTCCAAATACCCTCCTTTGGAGGTTGTCCGTGGATGAAAATTTCTCTACCAATACAACAACATGGTTAGCGCAAGATTTGTTCGATCAAACCCATGACAAGTATGAATTTCAGTGGATTTGGAAACCGAATATTTTCCAAAATTAAATTTTTTTTCTTTTGAAAGCCTGTGTTGACGGCCTCCCAATGAAAGGTAGGCTACTCAAGAGCTATATTAGTGTCCCACCTCATTGTGTTTTATGCAACTATCCTATTGAAAACAAAGATCATTTCTTTTACAAATGTCCCTTGATTGAGTCTGTTATCCAAGACATGAACATTATTAGTTTTAACAAATTTTTGTCAAAATATGATAATATTGCAAGTCAAAGTTCGTAGTGAAACTCAATTATCTCAAAAACTTAATTCCAAATGACGATTTCATTAAGATTATTTTTATTTGGCAGAATGCATGGTTTTATAGAAATGATATTATCTTTAACAATGTTCATATCAATATCAGCAAACTTATTACTTTATGTACTAATAACATTAAGATCTGGAATGAGACTAGGCATAAAGATCTCAATAATGCTGAAAAAGACAAGTCAACTAGAATCAATTCTAGTAAGGAAGAAATCTGGTTGGAGAAACCTAAAAACGGTTTCCTAAAGCTAAATTTTGGCGGTTCGAGAATAGAAGGCAATAAAGCTGTTTTAGGATATTGTATAAGAGATTATAATGGTAATATCGTTTTGCTAGGAGCAAAAAAGTGCGGATCTAATAGTATTTTTGTTGCGGAAGTTCTTGCTTTAAAAGAAGGCATTTCAACAGTTAAATCCTTAGGAATCCAAGCTAATTGTGGAGGGTGATAATTTATGTGTTGTTAACTCAATTCGTAGTACTTGACAAATTCCTTGGTAAATTTCTAGTATTATTAAGGATGTGAAATTAGACCTTCATTGTTTCGATGAAGTGATAATTAAACATTGTTTCCGTGAAGCCAACAAGGTTGTTGACTTTATGACTTCTATTGGAAATTTATGAGTTGATTTGAAAGCGGGTGACTTCAACTTACCCCACCCATTTGAAAAGGTGAGATACATTGGTCTTATCAAGATGACTAATCTAGTTTTCTTAAAAAAAATAAAAAATAATAAAAAATAAGCCCACAAACTAACAAAGTGCGTCATTGTTCACCCCAACCAAAGTTGAACAACCTCTTTAGCCCTTTTGCTTCATCATTCATCATATTTCCTTGTTCACCAAATGCTGGGGAGTTTTGGACCAGAAACAAGATGGGGCGTTTCTGAAGAGAGATAAAAAAAAGAGTTTAAATTTTGTGTGACGGTTAGATCATTCTTAATTGATTTCCTGCATATTCATAGAGATTTACAATTTACAAGAGAGAAGCATTGTATTTTAATTTAATGGCTTGGAGACAACTTCTTAGGCAGGTGCGTGACATGTTTTTAATTTTAATTTCATGCAATAATTTCATCAAAGTTTTAATCTTTTTTCGATTTCTGTATCTGGGTATTATTACCTTGTGAAACCCTAATTTTATTGATTTTATGAGTTTTGGGGATTAGCCCCTTTTGGGTTTTTGAGTTTTGGGGGATTAATTGTGGGTGGATGATTAGGTTTGTTTTCATGGGTATTTTGTTGTTGATGTAATTGAATTGAAATTGGGATTGTGTGTAAGATATTCAGCTTAGGGTTTTTTATGAAATTTTTATCATTAGATTCAGTCGTATAGTGTGTAAGAAGTTGGATTTGTTTGATAAAATGGTGTGATTTTGATAAAGATTGCACCTTTGCCATATGAAATGTGTTTTTCTGAGATAATTTGAGCTTGCTAGGTATACTTTGGATTGTGGTCTGCTGAACTATGCAATTTTGTTGGTTACTTCACACTAATCTCCTTTTTTTTAGGTCGCGAAACGGGAACACGAGCTTGCTCGAATTTTGTCTGCTAGGCTGTGTAACACTTTCCAACAGTTACCGAATGCTGGAGGTATAATTTTGTTTTTGTTTTCGTCGTCACTTTATATTCCTGCTGTTAGCTGATACAGCTTTAAAATTCTTTGGTTTTCGGATTTTGTTGTACTCATAAGTTGGTGGGTGGTGTTTAGCAACATCAGATCCTCAGTCCCATAAAGAATGTTTCTTTTTGACAATTGTAACAGAAAAATAACGGAACAGGATGTGGAGAGGTAAATAGTTTGGGTATAGAAATTGATACAGTTATACTTTTCTCTCAAGAAATTATTAATCTGGTTTATTCATTTTGTGGTCAGTGATGTGTTTGCACTCGAGTAATCTGGTTGCTATGTAGATGAATTGAGGTTCTGATTTTATTTAACTGCTTAATTTTGATTTCGCTTTCTCACTATTCGCATATTCAAATGTGCGTTCATATTTCATAAAAAAAGTTAGCCTTTTTTTTGTTCCGTGTAGGTTTCTTTTGTCTTTATTTCCATATGCTTTCATATTGAGAAACTTTATATGATCAAACATTAATTGCCATTTCTGTTTGATTTGATTGCAGAAAGTCGGCTTGCTGGATCTCAGAAGAGATTTCAGTCAAGCTATCTGAGCAGTCGTCGACTACGTGATGCGGACGGAACGAGCGAAAGTGCTTATCGTAGGGATTTGTACCGTCGAGGTGATCCAGAAGCTGTCATTAGAGCCTTTGAAAGTCAATCTGCCTTGCACAACAGTCCTGCTGCTGTTGCCGAGTATGTTAAAGCTTTGGTCAAGCTTGATAGGCTGGATGAAAGTGAGCTGTTAAGAACTTTGCAAAGAGGTTTGTTCTAGAAGGGTCCCCATTCTGTAGTTACCAGTTACCACTGAGATTTGGCTCACGGTTTTCTTTTTCTTACATGGAACAAAACCTTGGTTGTGTCTTTTGCTTATCGAGATGCATTGCTATTCAATATCCATAACTTTTTCTTTTATTATCTTCTTCTCTTTATCCCGTTATACCTATGTTTTATTGATTACATGCTAATTTTCAATAAATTTTTAAAAAAAGGGTAGTGCATCCCAAAATTTTATTGTGAAAATACAATTTTCTTGGCAAAAATTTATGTGCCGTATGTTCATAAGCTGTGCACCGTACTCCTCATGGCTGCAGGCCCTCATTGCTGCAGTGTGCCTCACGTCTTTTAAAAGTAAGACCTGAGCATCTATCTGATAAGTTCATTCTAACACCATTACACCAGAGTCCAAACTTCTAACTGCTCAGTTCATGCAAATATGTCACTCTCTCTTGCTAGTTGGTCATTTTTATATTTGTTTTTGAATTAGGGAGTGCTTGGTTATTTCTACTAATTGACCATTTTGATCGTCTATTGGAGCTCTTATTATTTGTCTCTCGTTCGCTGGTGTTCATGGTCAACTTCTATTTTCAGATTGTTATCACCTATCACCTTTTCATTCTGCTTTTCGTTGTTTTTATTTAATCGGATTGATGAACTTCCGCAGGTATTGCTTCAACTGGAAATACATTGGTTGAGGAAGAGAGCATAGCTGGACTATCCGCCTTTCGTAATGTGGGAAAGGCTACAAAAGATGGAGTTCTTGGAACTTCAAGTGCACCAATTCATATGGTGGCTGCTGAAGGAGGTCACTTCAAAGAACAGTTGTGGCGTACTTTCCGTAGCATTGCCTTGGCCTTCCTTGTGATTTCAGGAGTGGGCGCACTAATTGAAGACAGGGGAATTAGTAAAGGTATAGTATGCTACTGAATGATGTGTCAAGGGTCCCAAAGTATATACAAACTTTCTTCTTTTATCCCCTTTCTTTCACTTTGGTAGGGTGATGGGTGGCTGTCATTGTTTTTTTTTTTTTTTTTGGTTCTAACACATTTTTTTATATATATATTATCATCATTTAGGACTCGGTCTCAATGAAGAAGTTCAACCTGCCTTGGAGACCAGTACAAAATTCAGTGATGTAAAAGGTGTTGATGAAGCAAAAGCTGAGCTAGAAGAAATCGTTCATTATCTACGAGATCCCAAGGTTTTTGATATCATTTTTCCATCACCTTGATCTATCTTGCTATATTTTCTTGAACCTTTACTTGTGTCTTGTTTTAAATCCTTAACATTGACATATTTGTATTTAATGAGGGGTTTTAAATCCTTAACCCACAGATCCACCTCTTATTTATTTATTTATTTGATTGAGGGGTTTTGATTGAGGGGTTTTGAATCTGTTGGGTGGTTGGATTTGAAGAGAGGGGTATCGTTTACTTCTGTGAACATGAAGGGAAGTAAAGCTTGCTCTTGGACTTGTTTAATTGTCATATCGCTGGTTTAATCTAGGATAAAGCTCTCCTAATTTTGTGTTTTGCTGGATCCTTGAATGATGATTTATGTGTGATTGATGCTTGTAAAAAAAACCTTCTGACAAAAGTATTCTAGAAGGATGTCGTTGGTCTATTACTATACGCTGTGACTCTATGCGTAAACTCTATAATTGTTGACCTGTATTCGTTAGCTGACACAAAATCAGGAGTCACTGTGCGCATATAGGAGGAATGACAATGAATTTAGTTTTGCATTTCGAAGTGGGGGTTGCAAAATTGTGACAAAGTGATTGAATGGATTGATATCAAAGTGAATCTTGAATGGGTGTTCATTTGGCTACCTTTGAGGGTCTTCAACAGTTTCATGCTATGGCTGCCTTGCATGTATTGAGGATAATGGAGGAAAGTTGTAGACAGTAGTGGCGGAGTATGGGAAGGAGATGAAGATAGGCTAAAAACTACAACTTTCACCCCCTAGTAATGCGTTACAGTTATGGGAGCTTTAGTTCCTCTTCCACCCCTTCATCCCCCTTGCCACCCTTTTTCTTCCCTTCATTACAATCATGTTTCCTTCTTTTCTCCTTTGGTCTGAACTTCATTACCCTCGCAAAAAAGAAACCATAAAACAAGTGAGCCTTTATTATTATATGCATCTGATTACCTGAGGCATGATTACCATAGTATTTCAGGTTTCTCTGTCATCCCAAAACAACTGTTGTTTCTAATGGTCAGCTTTGCAAATATTGTGGTGAAATTTGGATTTTAATTTTTGCTGGTTAACACTGTCGTCCTGTGCAGCGGTTTACTCGTTTGGGAGGAAAACTTCCCAAAGGTGTTCTGCTTGTTGGTCCTCCTGGTACGGGGAAAACTATGCTAGCCAGAGCTATTGCCGGAGAAGCGGGGGTTCCTTTTTTCTCTTGTAGTGGAAGTGAGTTCGAGGAGATGTTTGTTGGAGTTGGAGCAAGAAGGGTGAGAGATCTCTTTACCGCCGCTAAAAAACGGTCACCTTGTATTATATTTATCGATGAAATTGATGCAATTGGAGGCAGTCGTAATCCCAAGGATCAGCAGTATATGAAGATGACCTTAAATCAGTTACTAGTTGAGCTTGATGGATTTAAACAAAATGAAGGGATTATTGTGATTGCTGCCACTAATTTCGCCGAGTCATTAGACCATGCATTGGTGAGGCCGGGAAGATTTGATAGGCATGTGGCTGTTCCCAACCCAGATGTTGAGGGACGTCGTCAGATTTTAGAGACTCATATGACTAAGGTATGAAGCTGCCCTTAACTGAGATATTTTGTTCCTCAACTTAAGAGGTTGATGTTTGAATTTTTCTTTTGTTTACCTGATTTTATCTTGATTTGTTACATAAAGAAAATCATAATTACTCAATTAGTGAGTCTCATTTTTTGAAGGGGAGCCTTGGCTCACCGGTAAGGTGTTGCTTTGTGACTGTGACGTCACCGGTTCAAGTCCTTGGAGCGGTTACACCCTTGTGGTGGGACCCTTCCCCGGACCCTCGCCTAGCGGGGATGCCATCGTGCACCGGGCTTCCTTTTTTAGTGAGTCTCATTTTTTCCGGCTATATACTTGTTCTATCTATATTTCTGATGGCTGAGTTTTGATTATACCTTCATGACAGGTGCTAAAGGGTGAAGATGTCGATCTTATGATCATTGCAAGAGGAACACCAGGATTCTCTGGTGCTGAGCTTGCCAACCTGGTCAACATTGCTGCATTAAAGGCTGCCATGGATGGAGCCAAGGCAGTGAGCATGAGCGACCTTGAGCATGCCAAGGACAAAATACTAATGGGCAGTGAGCGTAAATCAGCCGTGATCTCTGACGAGAACCGGAAGATGACAGCCTACCATGAGGGTGGCCACGCCCTCGTTGCCATGCACACGGATGGTGCTCTTCCGGTTCACAAGGCGACGATTGTTCCCCGAGGGTTATCTCTCGGGATGGTGACCCAACTTCCTGAGACAGATCAAACAAGTATCACAAGGAAGCAAATGCTTGCCCGGCTTGATGTTTGCATGGGTGGCCGGGTAGCTGAAGAACTCATTTTTGGAGAAAGTGAGGTCACTTCAGGTGCGTCTTCTGATCTTCAACAAGCAACCAAGTTGGCTAGAGCTATGGTGACCAAATATGGGATGAGTAAAGAAGTCGGTTTTGTGACCCATGATTATGATGACAACGGTAGGAGCATGAGCACTGAGACTAGGCTTCTTATTGAACAAGAGGTGAGAGTTTTACTTGAAAGGGCATATAACAATGCTAAAACTATTCTCGTGACACATAATAAAGAGCTTCATGCTCTTGCTGACTCCTTGCTGAAGAATGAGACACTCACCGGAGCGCAAATCAAGGAGTTACTTGTCCAGGTCAACTCCGAGCAGAAGCCACATCAGCAGCAGGAAATAGTGGCCACTACTAAGAGTGATGAACAGTCAACCCCTGTCCCACCTGCAACCCCTAGTGCTGCCGCATCAGCCGCAGCAGCAGCAGCAGCAGCCGCAGCCACAGCTGCCGCCAAGGCCAAAGGGGTGGCACCCGTGGGATCTTAGATTGTGTTTGCCGAAAGCGAGGTTGCCAATCTGCTGAATCTAATGTGCATATATTTAGGCCCTGGTTGGAGTTGAGGGGGAGAAGAACATTTGCATTGTTTGGATATAAAGCTAGGGTCGAGGAAAATGGAAGGATTCAGTTTCCATCGTGTAACCCAATTTAAGGATTCCGCCTCTTACCTCAGCAACCTGTATCCAAACAAAGGTTTAGCCTTAATTTCGATATTTGGAAGATCTTAATTTTTTTGGTCATTAACTTGCCTTTTACGTGCTTGCTTTTAGTGGAAGTTATAACTTATAAGGTTATTTCCATGTATTAAAGGAGTTGTAGTATCTTTGGCACCCAGATTCAGATCTGACATGTTAGAGAGTTGAAGTCTGTAGCAATATAAGGACTTCTATCCCTGAAGCGTCTTCGACAGCTTTTTACTATGATAATTTGAGGTTCACTTTAAATTATGGAATAAAGCAAAATAAGTTCCTTAAGGTATTTGCACTTTGGTGAATTTTTATTGATGATTATTTGTTTTGGTTTTGAGTAAATTTCATTTCGTGTCATCTATAAATAGGTCTACACCATCAACATTGTCGGTAAGGTTCAAAAATAATTAAACAGAAACTACTTAAGGCCAAGCCACATTGATAGTGTCCTGCAGAAACTGATAGGCCTGACAGTGAGGCTCATTTAAAGAAACTAGCAGCTTCACTTGATCAACACCTAAATTAGCTAACCAAATGCAAGAATCGGTCTTCCGAAGCGCCATAAGTTCCATACCAGGGCTTATATCAGATTATCAGCCAAGTTTCTCCAAACCTGATTGTAATTAGACATAATCATCTCATGAAGTTTTAGTCATAGGAAGATTCTCATATTCTTCGGTGCACATACCTTCCAAGACATTTCCAGTATCCGCAGTTTCTGCACCGATAAGCAAAGGTACATTCGAAATCATTTTAATGACTACTTTAGCAGGAAATTTCCCAAAAGTAGCCATCTTTGAGGGTCATGTCAGACATAACTACCACTCTACCAGTAGGGTGGTAACTGAGTTGAGCCTGCTCAAGCTCAGCCCGAGCCCGTAAATTAATTCCGAGCCCATGGTTAGCTTAACCAAAGTACGATCGGTGCTTGAAGCAAAATCGTGAACTTGCTTTGGTTCACTTTTTTTTTTTCCTTATTCAATTTCTTGATTTAATACTTCCTCCCCTTATAATTTTATTTATTTTTACGCTCGAAAACACGACTGACTATAAAGTTCGATTTATATATTACTCCCTGTAATCATCTGAAACAGTCCAATTTTCGTGTTTTTGTGTGTAAAATTACTCTAATTATCTGTGAGATGTCATTTCAAATATTATATTTTATTTCAATATATCTTTTGTGGTTGGATTGTAAAGATGAAAAAAAAAGAGAATAATGATAGAATGCAGCTCTCATTGATCTTGAGCCTTTTTTTTCGAGTCGATCTTGAGATTCAATTTTCTAAGCTCGATGAGCTTCGAGAGCCAGTCTTAACTCAAGCTCAAATCTCCTAGCTGATTACATTTCCATCGGACTTCGAGCTTAGATAAGTTGCTTTACATCCCTTATTGAGGAGTGACAAGTAACATTGCTGGCCAGAGAGGTTCGTATATATTGCAGAACCATAATTATATGCAAGTTACAGCATACTCTTATTGCAACAATGACCATTTATTAGAAACCATCAGTCTTTCTTGCAAATTTCTTTCGGGACTACATGCGACTACAGGGACTAACTGCAAACATACGCCCACTGGTAACTATGAATCTACACTCTTCCCTGCGATATACGTTATCATTCTTTATAAAATCAAGTACGAAGAGTTTGCGGCTTGGCTCCCGCCTTTTTCCATGATACACTAGGCATAATCTGTTTAGTATCCACGCGGTCTTTGTACTGAACAGCAAAGTTGAGGACAGAATCAAGGAGTGAATCTGAAAGAAGGTGAGGCTTCAGGCCTAGCTCTATCAGCTTAGTATGCTTTGCATTGTAGTAATGCTCCTCGGCTTCCACTCTAGGGTTTGGTACTGATGTGGTTTCTACTTTTAGTCCGAGCTTTTCTCCTGCTTTTGTTACAAGGGCAGCAAGTTCTCTTACTGAAAACTGCTCTGTAAATTGATTGAAGACTCGGAATTCACCAGGTGTGGCCGGATTTGCTATAGCCAACTCTACACATTGGACAGTGTCTCTGATATCCAGATATCCCCTTGTCTGTGGAAATCAACAGAGTAAACATGAAGCTAGGCATTTATAGTCTGTACTGCGATTGATGTCAGATCAAGGCTAGCATGCAAGGGAAAATATGTTATAAGTTGGCAAGTTAATATGCACTTCTGATCCATATCAAGAGCATCAGATAACTGCTGTTTCAAAAATGTAAAAAAGCATTGTGCTGCTAGTTAATGAGTCATTATGCTTCATTCCGCGACAATCCAAAACCAAGGAATAGTGATTTTATGGCTCTATTGGAAATGGAAATAACTGTTAATCAAACCGTGAATATTAATTCTACGGAGTGCTTAATAGAAAACTCAAGTGAGAATTATACCTGACCCCCTTTTCCATAGACAGTTAATGGATGACCAACAGCAGCTTGAACACAAAACCGATTCAATGCCGTTCCAAAAACAGCGTCATAATCAAATCTGTTAGACAATTCTTCATGCATGGCAGTCTCGTCGGTTCTCACTCCATAAACCACGCCTTGATTTAAATCAGTAGCTCTAATACCCCAAGCCTTGCAAGTAAAGGCAATATTATGTGAATCATGGACCTTGCTCAAATGATAGAAAGAGCTAGCCTGCTTCGGGTAAGGCAAGGTATCAGTTCTTCCATTATGAGTAATAGTTATGTAACCTTCTTCAATATCAATATTTGGAGTTCCATATTCCCCCATGGTCCCAAGCTTAACCAGGTGACATTCTTCCCTAAACTCCTTTATAGCAAAGAGAACATTGAGTGTTCCTATTACATTATTGTGCTGAGTGTATACTGCTCTTGACCGGTCAATCATAGAGTATGGGGCTGACCGCTGTTCTCCAAAGTGGACAACAGAATCCGGCTCAAATGACTTGAAGGTCTCTGCGAGGAACTCAAAGTCACAGATGTCACCAACATGAAGTTCAATGTCTTTACCAGTTAAGGACTTCCAACGCCTTATTCGATTCTGAATAGACGCAATCGGTGTTAGGGAATCAAGACCGAGTTGATGGTCGAATAAACGACGAACAAGGTTGTCGACAATGGCAACCTCGTAATTTTTATTCGACAAGTGAAGGGCTGTCGCCCAACCACAATAACCATCTCCACCAATAATCATAACTCGCTTGCGACCGGAAGCATTGTCAATGGTTTTATTGGAAGACCCAGATTGGGCTGTAGTTGCTTGGTCTAGAGGAAGAGTGGTTGCTTGAACAATGTTTAATCTTTGTGAATTGATTCTTTGGTGGACAAGACTTGGAAACGAGGATTTTGAAGTAGAAAGAGTAATTGGTAAGCGAAGCTTCACTGATCCTATATTCCAACACTTGGAAGAAAAATTATGACTTGGCGGTAGTTTTGCAGAGCAAGAAGTTGAAAGAAGATGAGCCATGGAAGTGTTTAATAGTCCACCAATGAGCAAAGCTATATCTGCATATTGGAGAAATTTCAAATATATTCACAAAAGACTAACTACTAATATAATTACGGCTTTGAGCAAGACATTCGTTATAGGCAAGTAGGGTAGTGACACTTGTAAGTTATAGCGATCTTATCTGTGATTACTCAACAAACGCAATTCAGAACAACAGGATTATCCAACAAATAAAAGTCGCATTATTGATGAACTTTCATCGATCTTGCATCCGATGAACTATTATGAGAGGACATATTCCGCAGAACTGTCTGAATATAAGGAGATTTACAAGCATATAATGTTCTCAACTAGTCATTTGTAAACTTTTCCAACTGAACGCTTCAAACCATCTTTAAGAACAGGATATCAGGTCAAGGCTTGAAGTGAAAATGAGGAAGATATTAACAATGACAAGTATCCTTAAAGTCATACTTTTGAACCCTTTAATTGTGCCTTAATCCTATCTATTAAACCAACATCCACAGTGCTGATGCGTGAGCCTGTGGTTATGTTCGTCATCATCATTTAATTGTAATTCCAAGAATCAAACGGAGTATACAACAATCAATCATTCAATCAATCTGCAACATGAACTGCTCATTGATTAAGTTTATTAAAATAATTACCACTAATCTTTAATGTTAATTTTATCATTCTCATTATTATATAAAAATATTAACAGCTGAAAAACATCAAATTAAAAATTTCACTACCAGATTCTTCTTTAAATTTGACAATCTACTCATCATTAATTTGCTTACAAAAAAAATATAATATAATATTTAGAAATTTATAAATACATACTGAGTAGTATATATATACTTATTAATTGTTATTATTTAAATATACGATTAACCAAATTAATTAAAAGTAAAATATTTAACATAAGAAGGTAAATCATACCAAATTTGTAAAACTGGTGAGGGTGAGAGGGTTAGAGCCTTAGAGGAGGACCGGGAGACTTGAGGGTGAGGCGGTGAGGGATGACTCCGATGAGGGTAGGGTTTTCATTATGAGTAGTATATTTATATGGACACCCTTATTTATATTTTATATGGCTCAAATTTGAAAACCAAAATTGAACTACTTCGTGTAAAGATGCGGTGAGACGAATATAACATTAAGAATAAAACGAAACGGGTCAAGTAATATATCACTTTATGTATTATGTATTTGACTTATTCATTTTATATCGATATATTGACCTATCTTAAGCTTAAGACGGAGAGATTTATGCTTAAGATATAAGTATTTGTTTCATAGTTAAAATGTATAAAATATTAAATTACTAGATTTCACGGGTAAATAAATAGTGTTTCTGCTTAATTGTGCTTTTGAATAATGGAATTTCTAAGTGAAATAGTTATATTTCTCATCTAAATACCTATTTACCTTAAAATGGAGTGATATTGACTTTGTAAGTAATTTTATTTTAAGTTGTCTTTTATAAGAGTATCTTATAAAGTAATTCGTAAAATAAATATGAGCTTTTAATAAACCACGTGAATGACATGATCGAAACCCTTATCTTCATAATAGATGTGAATTGAACTTTCATATCAACCTAATATATGGTTCTGTACCTAAAATTCCTTGAAAATAAACATGATCCGGCAAGGCTATTGATAGAGTGAAAACTTAACACGTATATTAAGTATAATAAACTGTAAGAAGTAAAATAATATTCATTTGTATTTTTATATTCTAAAACAATAAATTATGTTAGGCAAAACATAAATTAGGTGTTTGAATTAAAATCGATCCACCCTAAGACTAAACTGAAAGCTAATATCAACCTTATTTGCTTCAGCCCCAAACCTAACCTGGCATAATTTGAAGCGAATCCAAGCAAAATTGTCTTATTTAGTCATTTTATACAATGGTTTATGTTTCTCTCACAATGGTGGACAAATGCTTTTTAGGACGTACTTTACTCCATCACTGACTGTTAAATATATACATAGCCTTCACATTGTATTTTTTCCCCACACATTTTACCAATAGCCTGTAATTATAGAGATGACACAAGTTAGTGAAAAATTAATTAATTAATAATAATAACAATATAATTATAACTATGACATGATGATCCATTGAAAAAAAAAAMMCAGCTAATATCACCATTGGATCAAGCTATTAAAAAACGAAGCACAAATCACAATAAAAAAGAAATCTTATTCCATTTAGGGGACAATGATGTCATAATCAAAGTCTGAGATATATAACAATCAACTTCTTGGCATGGTAAATTTTGTCATTTGCCTCATAACTTTATTAATTCACAATCTGCAATCTGTGAGTTTGTAAGGAAATAAATATCAAAATAGCCAATATGTATGCATGCAGTGAATAAGAGAATTAATAATGAGTATATAGCTACGATTGTTAAGAGTCGAGGATAAATCATGAGACTTCAATTATTAATGTTAAAATATACAAGTGATATTGCGAGATACATTATTTGCAAGGGAACCCATCCCAATTAAACCTCTACCAGAATAAATACGAATAGAAATGTATATAAAAGATATATAAAAGCTAACATAGTATATTACTCCAATATTTATGCTTTAAAATTTAAAATTCCACCCGCTTTGTTTATATTTTACTAAGCATAATTTTTCTTTATTGAAATTCCCAACTCTAATCTTTCATATTAGATTAGACTATAGTGAATTATCCGCAGTAGTCAGTTAGTATCTTATTATACTATATATGTATCCGATTCGAAATTTTGGATCAACCATCATGGTAGTTTAACTATGTTAGATTGTAAAGCTATTGTGAGTAAAACCACCCTTATTATATACGAAGTGTAATATGTTCTTCTTCGTTTGCTTATTTATTTTCTAATTCAACGTAAAAAAACATTAAATTAGGGAAAGACTATCTTTCTAAATTATTGTGTACATCATTACACTTTCACATGAATACATGTTAGTAGTGATGTCATACATCTCAAAATATGACACTGTAATACTCCATTAAAAAGTAATTATTGTGTAATAGAGCTTCGGATCCATTCGAATGTTTTACTTTTAATATCCATATCCAAATCAAAACCAAAGATTTCAGATCTAATAATCAAAAATTCGGATCGGATATCGAATCAGTTTGGATAATCGGTTTTTTTGCTCAGCCCATACACCCTATATTTATATTGGAGGTGATCAAATGGCCCATGCCGATTGGTCATATCCATCCCAACCGCTTTTTTGCAGGACTTGGGCCATTTATTTAGGCATAAATTTTTACCCAAATCGACCCAAATTAATCAAAGAGAACATTTTTTAAAGTTTTTATATATAAAAGTAGTAAAAAAAAATAAAATTTTAAAACCCGGAAAAAATCCATGTATATTCATTAAAGTTAAAGAATGATGTATTCTTAATATAGATTATATCTATGAGTATATGATTAAACATTCTAAAATTGTTATATTTGCCATTATCAATCTTCTATCGAGGAAGACATATGCGGTTCTTCATATCTTTTTACCAATTGTCTTAATTTTATCATATAAGCATGTATTAGTTAAGGTAGACCTGGCAAACGGGCCAGGATCGAGTCAGATCAATTTTGGGTTAGGTCATTTCGGGTTTGTAGACTTCGGGTCGGGTCGGTCGTTGGGTCATTTCGGGTGGGTCATTTCTGCCGGAATGCTATTACCGAGTTATTTGTAGATAATAATCAGTTTGCAACAATAAACATTCAGGTTGGGTTATTCTGGTTCAGGCCAACTTTGGGTCTTGAGTCCGGGTGTCGGATCGGGTCGGGTCAATTTTGTCAGGTCTAATTTAAGGTTGGACAATAGTTTTTTTATAATAATAATAATAATAATAGTAATAATAATAATAGTAATAATAATAATAATAAAAATAAAAATAAAATAAAATAATAATAATAATAATAATAATAAAAATAATAATAATAATAACAATAATAATAATAATAACAATAATAACAA
>VHZZ01031627.1:5394-16127 GCA_009801015.1 Silene noctiflora
GAGTTCACATCTTCCAGGGTCTGACATAATTTACCCTAAAAACGCACTCGGTCGAGTCCCCTCCACTCGGTCGAGTGTCTTGAACACTCGATCGAGTGCGAAAGTGGCAGGGATTCTGCCTCAAATCATCAAAAACCCCACTTGGTCGAGTGCCCAACACTTGGTCGAGTGACCCACACTCGGTCGAGTTCCCTCCACTCGGTCGAGTCATGCAATACTATAACTATCCCGCATGCTTTTCATACACAAAATTATACAGGCACATAATCCTATCATGTTACTATCCATACCAAAACACAACAGTATAAGCATTCATGCCAACATGTCCTCATTTCCATACTATCATACACTTCAACATGTATCATTCATGAAATCAAATATAGAAACACTTAGCATACATCATCCCTTGACACTCCCGTGACCGGCTCAAAGTTGTAAAGGCAAGGATGCGGTTTCGGGATGTCTCCCAAACCTTTGCGATAGCCCTGAACAACTTCTACCCGGGTTCATTTTATTTAGACACCCTATGTTCATTTTGTTCATTGGTTTTAGGTTCTAAAATCGTTGCTCTGATACCACTTTGTAACACCCCCATACTCCAAGGCACCTTACCAAGGACTACCTCCGAATATAAGGATGCTACCATCTCGGTTTCCCGAGGCAGTGAACATCATAGTAACCATAATGAAACATTAAAAGTAAACATAATTTAATGTGATTACAAAACTCTCTATAAAACGGAGTACAAAGTCCAAACCAAAACAAAAGTGAAATTAAACAAGTCTGCGAAAACTAAGACAAAACTCGTGAGACTCCACCCTGCTAACCCTGCCGCGTAGTTAACAACCATCCTCATCATTACCTGCTAAATCAACTGCTCAGCATCCCCGAATGGATCACCACAGTTTTTAAAACAAATACATGGTCAGTCAACTGAACAACTATATACAGTAAATAATGTAAACAAAATGAAACAATCACCACACCGCCACCATCACCATCACCATTACCACACACCACACATCAAGTAACCGACTACACACCGAAGTATGTAGCCCTGCCAGTGGAAGACCACAACCAACCACCTAAACACCCAGAAATGCCCAAGTCCCTTAATGTGCACATCCCTATTGCGTTGAGAGAACGCAGGAGGAAAACAATTAGGGTGAGACCACCTCTCACAATGGCTCACAAAATCACAATACCGATCACATCACAATCACACCCAACACCAACATCCACCACCAACACCGCCATCNGTGGAAGACCACAACCAACCACCTAAACACCCAGAAATGCCCAAGTCCCTTAATGTGCACATCCCTATTGCGTTGAGAGAACGCAGGAGGAAAACAATTAGGGTGAGACCACCTCTCACAATGGCTCACAAAATCACAATACCGATCACATCACAATCACACCCAACACCAACATCCACCACCAACACCGCCATCACAACATCGTCACAATCATAGAAACATATCACAACATATCACAAGATCGTCACATTAATATAGTATACAGTTCTACAATCAACTGAGTAGGGAAACCCTACCACGATAAGAAAATCTGGCACAAGCAAGGGATCAAAATGCTTCCTCTAAGAAGTCTCCTCCTATAACGAATCAATTAATACAAATAAGGCACAAATCCCTAAAAAACCCCAAATCAGAAATTAGGTTACGTATAATAGGCCAAAAGACTCAATTAAAGACTTACCCTGACGATTACGGTCTTACGATGTGTGAAAACCCCAACAAATGATAAGGATGCGCCGCGGAATGAAGGATTGGAAGGAGGAGCAATAATCGATGTTTAAGTTTTTGTTTTAAAAGTGAATAAATGATTTACTGCTTCTCATTCWAATATATATACTTTCCGCCAAAAACCCGACACGAACCGGATACTCGGTCGAGTACACGACACTCGACCGAGTAAGCGCCACTCGACCGAGTACACGCCACTCGACCGAGTGCTCCACACTCGTCCGAGTCCCCAAATCCCAAAACACTTGACAGACCAACCCACATGGGCACTCGGTTGAGTACCCTGTACTCTGCCGAGTGTCCCAATACTAAAAAATCACGAGTATTACAGTCTTGTTTACAACCTTCTCAAAATTTACTATTGTGAATCCTAAATTATGTTTTTTAACACCATTATTGTTGTCAATCCACTTGCATCGAAAAAGAGGTAACTCAAAATTCATGTAATCTAAAACTAATATTTCAAGAATAACTCCATAATATTTTATTGTACCCAAAACATGATTTTTATCCTTTGAACTAGCAAGGTACATTGCCTCAGATTCTAAGCAAACTCCGCTGTTTTGCATTGTGCTCAACTCATCTTGATCGCTGGTGTAGAAAGTGTACCCATTAATCGCATACCCGCTATAAAAAGTTACACGAGCATTAGGACAGAGAGAGAGATGTAGTAATCTGGCTGAGTAACAATCATCATATGGGTTGTCATCATCGGAAAAATAACCTTAAACCAATCATGAAAATGCTTGTTATGCTTATTTGCATACCACCTTTCGGGCTTATTAGGGTGTTTTTCCCAAACGTAACGCTGGTGTTCCGTGATGTAAGAAGGCTGGACCTCGTCATCGTTAAAAGGAACGTATGTATGAGCTTTATGCCTCATGTAAAGTGACATATCTTTATAAACACGACCCCTTACACTTTTTCCTTTCATCCAGTCACAATGACGATTCTTAGGCGATCTAATTAACTCGTCGACGGAGTGATACGCGTAATAATATGAAAGAGCTTCATTGATAATAGCTCGCTCGACAATACACCCCTCTAGACGATACCTATTAGATGTGTAATCCTCGTAAACTTTCATCAATCTTTCAAATGGATAATCATATCTCAAATACACTGGCCCGAGACACAAAATCTCTCGGACTAGGTGGACTGTCAAATGGACCATGATAGTGAAAAATGAGGGAGGAAAATACATTTCAAATTGACAAAGAATGGTGACGACGAGGTCCTGCAAAGAATCCGTTTCATGGGGATCGATGACTTTACTAGCAATTGATTGGAAGAAGATGCAAGATCTAATTATTGAATATCAAACCGTTTTAGATAGAATGAAACGAATGGCCATGGCTAATATTTGTTGCATAAATGTATGACAGTCATGTGACTTTAGACCAGTAAGTTTTAGGTCCTGCAACGATACAAGGCTTCTAATATTAGACGAATAGCCCTATGGCACCTTAATTCCATGCAAGCATTCACAAAACTCTTTTTTCTCCTTCCTTGAAAGAGTATAAGCTGCTGGTGGCAAATAAGTCCTATTTCCTGTTTTATGAGCTGCCAGCTCGGGCCTAATACCCATCTCTACCAAATCATCCCTATCTGCCTTGTTGTTTTTTGTCTTACCCGGAACATTCAAAAGAGTATTGATTATATTATCGCAAAGGTTCTTCTCAATGTGCATAAAATCTAGATAATGTCTTACCAGGAGGTCATGCCAGTATGGAAATTTGTTAAAAAATACGAATTTTTTCTTATAACTCCTAGTAGAAAACTTAGAGCCCTTCTTCCCATACGTTATCTCAATATCTTTTACTTTTTCATACACTTCATGCCCATTCAAAATCTTAGGAGATGCACGATACTCGGGCCGCCCATCAAACGCCTTATGAACCTTACGATAAGGATGATCACGGCGTAACCCCCTACGATTTCCCATGAACACATACTTGCGAGAATGCTTCATATCTTCTCCACACAATGGGAAAGCCTCTTTCCCATGTACAATATGTCCATAAAGATCGTCGTACGTCGGAAAGTCAGTTATTGTACACAAAAACATTGCTCTCAGATTGAAAGTTTCCTTTGTATAACCATCAAAGACTTGTATCCTTCTATCCCACAAAATTATCAAATCATCTAGATAAAGGTTCCAAATACACATCTATGTCATTCCCAGGTTGTCGAGGACCCGAAATCAACAAGGACAACATCAGATACTTCCGTTTCATGCAAACCCATGGGGGTAAATTATAAATGGCCAACACTACCGTGTTAGGTACTCATGATTCCATGAGGATTCATTCCATCTGTGGAAAGCGTTAGACGCAAGTTCCTTTTTTCATTGGCAAAATCAGGGTACTTAGTGTCAAACTCTTTCCATTGTTGACCATCCGCTGGGTGTCTTAGCTTTCCATCTTTAATTCTTCCACTATTATGCCAAGTCAACATTCTTGCATATTCTACATTTGAATAAATCCTTATGATTCTTGGTATTAGTGGAAAATATCACAACATCTTAGCTGGGATCCCTTTCTTAGTGTTATAACGTCACTCAAAGCAGCACGGACAATTTGTTAATTTCTCATATTCTTTGCGGTATAATATGCAGTCATTGATACAAGCATGTATTTTCTCATATTCCATGCCCGATTCATTAATCATTTTTCTAGCCTCATATGTCCGACGGGGAAGAACATTACCATCAGGAAGCATGTCACATAACAAAGCTAGAAGATCGGGAAAACTCTTATCACTCCACCCATTTGACCCCTTCAAATTATATAAATTTACCACAACAGAAAATTTTGTATACTTCTTACAACCAGTAAATAAAGCATTTCAAATTGACTCAACTTCTTAATTAAGTCATCAACATTTATATCCTTATCACCGGTAACTTCAAAAACATCGCCGGATCCATCATCTTCAACAAATTTAACATCTAAGTAGTCTCTGGTATCTAAACCAACTTCAGATGAATAATGATTGTTTACTTCTACATCAGATTCCCCATCACCTGTATCTAAACCAATTTCAGGTGTATAATTGTTTACTTCTACATCGGATTCCCCATCCTCTGATTCTCCATGAAAAATCCAACGACCATAATCTCGACTGAAATTATTCTTTTCTAAGTGTATTTTCACGTCTTGGACAGACAAAAACCTAATATTATCACATATATTACAAGGGCACGGGATTATTAAGGATCCTTTCAAATTTTGACGAACAAAATTGTAAAATTCAGCTATTCCATCATCATAAGCGGGATCACTTTTTTTATCATCAATCATCCAAGTTCGAACCATATATATATATATATATATATATATATATATATATATATATATATATATATATATATATATATATATAAAGTAATTTTAATGAAAATCAGAAGCTATGAAATGAGATCACCTTTTTTAAGCTATAAAGAAGAATGACGACAATGGCGACAAGAAGAACTTGGATAGAGTTGATGAATAAATGTAAAGTTGTGATTCTAATGAAAAACCTTATAAAAATTGTAAATTTGATAAATTCAACAACTTATTCGAAAACGGGAATATAAATTTTAAATGTGTACTCTAACAATTTTTAAATTTTTCGTCTATTATAGTATATCTTTATTATTATTTCATCTGTGCGTTAATTATTTAATTGATTATGTCAGGGCGGGTAATCAGGAAAAACTTGATCATAAATAAAGTTTACTATATCAGCTTCAAAACGGTGATCAAAATGAGGCACATGTTCGTCCTCCCAGGATCACGTGACGCATACCTTGCTACAAGTTTTTTGGCTTGACGAAAATCTTCACCACAACCATGACACTAGCTCGATCAGTGCATACCCAAGAAACCCACGATCTTTAATCCACGTTGGGTGGACCCTAAACCCTAAACGAAATAAATATTTATTATTGTTTCATCAATGTGTTAATTATTTAATTGATTATGTTGTCGTCTATTATACTACTTCATCATCATCTTTATTATTATTGTTTCATTTTCATGTATTAATTAATTAATAACTTCATTTCTATGTTAATTAAGTAGTGTTTGCACAAGTAAACAAAAAAACAAAAACAAGCAAGCTGCATTTTCATTATAATAATAAAAAAAACAAACACATACACAAACATAAATAAAACAGAAACAAATAAATGATACAAAACGAAATGAAAAAGAACACAGTACAATATTAAAAAAAAAAAAAAAAAAAAAAAAAAAAAAAAACAACAACAAACAACCAACGGCTCGCAAATAAATTAAGAGAAAGTTGATCATAAATCAACGTTACTATATCAGCATCACAACGGTGATCAAAATGAGGCACTTCTTCGTCCTCCAAGGATTTCGGTACGGTAGTAACATTGTGCGGGTACTCTCTTCTCAGCAGATGACTGTCCTCAGCAACAGTAATCCATAAGTAGGACCCACCGAAAAGATAACGATCAGGATCGTCGTTATAGTATTCATGTTTCCCCGATTGATGATCACGTGACGCATACCTTGCATCAAGTTTTCGGGCTTGGTGAAAATCGTCAATCCCACACCCCTGAAACTCGATCAGGGCATACCCATAAAAACCACCTTCTTTTGTCCACGTTGGGTGGACTTTTTTTTACATTAGTATAGCCATTATTATGGAGCGTGTCCCTAAAAAAGGTAAGACTCTTCGAATATGGATTGCCCTCCGCATCGTATTTGATCGGGAGATTGTGTATTATGCAGGTTATCAGATTTATATACCGTGTAATCGAAAATGATGATCAAATAGACGAAGACATAATCAATTTTTAACTGATTGAGGAGTATATATGTGATATGCAATATATATGTGAATTAGTGATTTGAAGTATTGCATAAGTTAGGTTATTTATAGTATAAAATTCCAATTAATTAGAGTAATCATCCATACGTTAACATTCAAACAGCCAATCAATGCGACATTGAATAAACTGCATGGAGTGCATTATTACTATTCATGCATGTGCATGCATGCATTGGTCAGACATCCAATAATCCATAAGTTGATTCAAACCAAAATAATGAACGGTTCATAAATAGGCATGCATTGGTCAAAATCATAAATAGTGGAAAATAATTACAACGGTTGACAAACAACTGTTGTTCTATGTCTTAAAATGACAACGGTTTTGGAATAACCGTTGTTATATTGTGTAATACGGTAACGGTTTGTACGAAACCGTTGTTATATTTTATTATTTCCAATAGCACATATAATACTAAAGAAAAACTATAAAATAATAAACGGTCCATAAATGATTATGCATTGGTCACATCATGAATAGTGAAAAAAATGTTATTAGCCTCATATAATTACAACGGTGTAGACGAAACCGTTGTTATATATTATATTGACAACGAATTTGAACCCGTTGTCATTTCATTTAAATAAAGTATTATCATGAGTGAAAAAGAAATGTTATTAATCTCAAAATGTTAGACGAAGAGAAATATTAATCAGACGTCAAAAGTTTGAACATCAACGGAATTAATCATATCAAACAAGAAAAAATTCAACACTTTAAAAAACATATCATTGATTTCATTAGAAATAACCCAAATTGTATTACATTCATCAGATATCAAAAGAACTAAAATAATCCGGAACAGTCTCGGTTAAGAGTAAAACGTTTTTCTCACACTGTCACCAACAATCCGGAACAATATTGATTATACCGCTACCTTCCGGGTTATTAGCCTCGTATTTTGAAACAACAGATTGAATGTATGCAATTACACGTCTTGCATGTGGAGATAAGTTAGGAGGAGTATAACTCAACATATCTCTTGCGGCAGCCAACCTGCGAGTATCAGGTCGGCGAGGGTATGAAGACGATGATGATGATGATGATGACGCTTAGTTGACAAGACGGACTGCTTCAAGCCTCTTAATTCAATAATTATGTTGATATTCAATGGATGCTTTCATCAATGGGTATTGATCAGCGGGAAGCCCGGCTAGAACCTCCTCCTCATCTGCAATCAATTTTGTAAGAGCCTCTTCGTTGTTGATTAAAGTTGGGTTAACTGCTGTCATGGGTGTTTTTTTCAATTTTTTGAGTGATGCTAATCAATGGATGCTGTTAATTTTTTGAGTGGGTTTATGTAATATTTAAAAGAGTGGGTGTATGTAACCTCTATTTAATTAATTATAATTAATTAAATGAATAAAAAAAATATTTATAGTAACAGTCAAACTAAACAATTCTCCATGCATGCAATGGTTCATAATGAGTATGCATTGATCAAATCATGTATATTTTATATTGACAACGGTTTGTGTAAAACCGTGTTTATTTGTTGAATTTGACAACGGGTTTTACTACAACCGTTGTAAATATTTAATTAATTATGTGATTAAAAAGAAATATTTATAGTATGCAACGGTTCATAATGAGCATGCATTGGTCAAATCGTGAATACGGTAACGTATTTTGATAACGGTTGTGAGAGAACCGTTGTCATATAAAAACTATTCATATACGAGTATTTAATTTATACGGTTTCCAATAAACTCATATCTACTATATATACTAATTTTATTCCCAATATAATTTTTCACAATCTAATTTAAAACTCTTCCCAATTTAGTTACTTAAAACTAATCAAGTTTTTCATTCTCATAAAACTCTTCCCAATCTTGTCGTCGGATGATGAATCGGTCGATTCATATGAACCAATTGTACCCCAAACTAAAATTTAGGATGTCAAACCTTTGATGTGCGTCATTCACAATCTCTCATACACAGAGGACGAGGATGGTAAGAGAATACTCTCTTATAACCTTAAATGGTTAATAGGGATCATTCAGGTTGCCGAATTGAATTTGGTTCAAGCTATCCACCCGGCTCGTTCGCATGATGGATCATTCCTGGGTTACGCCCTAATAGAGTTTGGCCGTGGTGAGGATCTGGAATGCTTCCATCAAGCTCGCAAACTGGAACGAGCTTTTTATAACAATGACGCTTCAAGGCTCTGGTTTTATATTTATGGTACGCTGTTAGGCCCATATTTATGGGTTGCTAATGAAGATGATCGTGGATGAGTGTCGTATTTCTACCTACACGGTCGTAATTATGAGTTAGGGACAGTTTCGTTGGAATGGGAAAACGACTCGGTGGATTGGGTACAAGGTGGGATAGTTTTAGTGATATTGTCAATGAATTCCGCACTTTGTTTCCTAATTATTAGCAAGCATAATTTTTCTTTTTGTTTGATGTAATTTTTCCAATCAAATTTCGTACTGCGTATGGTTTCATTTTCCGTCTTGCTTAATTTGTTTAATTTTTAAAAACGCTAAAGAAAACCCTTAACAAAAAACATAAATAATTAATAAATTTTAACACAACTAATATATAATGTTAAAATTAAAAATAAAGACTTAATTATTGGATTCTGATGACGATGGGTAATCTTCATGAATCTCGGTAAAGAACATGTCGATGATCGACAATTCATTATTGCCCAAAGGGGGCACTGCCTCCATTTCCCATAATATAGGCACAGTGGTAAGACTGTGATGAGTCATGTAATGACTCAACGGAAGATGATCGACATGGGTAGCAACCCATAGATAGGACCTCTTTGTCTAACATCCAAATAAAAGTTCGGTTTTCCCGCATCTTCCGCCCCAAATCTAGCCCCTAATTTTCTTGCCTGACGAAAACTTCCATGAGAGTTGACTCTGTCAAACTCGATAAAAGCGAAGCCTTAAAAACCATGCCTGCTTGTTGACACAGGGTGGACTCTTTTAACCGCAGTCATCATGATTCATGAAGCATTACCATCATTCACGTTAAATCCTTAATTACACTCTTTCCATTTTCATAAAGAACAGGATATTATGCTCGATGCAAGTGAAAGGATAGACGTAACGAGAACGTGATTGTGGTTCCGATAACCCAGCCATATATATGTTTGATAAATTTAGAGATAGAATAATGAAAGAAGAGTAAATGTTTGATAAATTTTGATAAACAACTAAAACATTAGGACGTATTTATAATCCAAATTGAATAGTATAACAGCTACATGCATGTACAACGGCTATATATTGTTAGAGTTATACCTTTTTGCATGCATTATTGGTCAAACAATGTTGATTTAAAGAAAAAAAAAATCAAAAAGTAATAACGGGTTAGAGAACACCGTTCTTCAAAAAAATATAACAACGTTTACTAAACAACCGTTTTTCAGAAATATAACAACGGTTAGCAACCACCGTTCTTGGTATAAAAATAGAAAACGGTTTGCCGAAACCGTTGCTAATAATCTATATTACGTTATTGTATGCAGTAACCCGTTGTTATAGGGTCATTGTTAAAGTGCGGAATTAGTGTAGTGTGTGTTGGCAGGGTTGTTTATCGTAGACCTGGTAAAAGTAACCCGACCCTTTTGACCCGACCCGAAAAGGTTGACCCGAGACCCGAAATGACCCGAACTACATCACCCGAATGTCACCCGAAAACCCGAACTGACCCGACCCGACCCGAACATNACCCGAAAAGGTTGACCCGAGACCCGAAATGACCCGAACTACATCACCCGAATGTCACCCGAAAACCCGAACTGACCCGACCCGACCCGAACATACCTGAGCTTTCTTGACCCGTAACTGACCCGACCCGAAAATGACCCGTTCTAAAACCACCCGGCCCGAAAATGACCAAACAAAACATAACTCTAATTGAACCGAAAATACATGAAAGCTTTTTCTCTCTTATTCATTGACCCGACCCAAAATAACCCGACCCGCTTGACCCGACTACAAACCCGAAATAGACTCGAAACCCGAACCGACCCAAAATCAATGAATTGTTGGAGTATGTGTTCTCAACAGTAGTGTGATCACATATTTAAATCTCATAATAAGAATACATAAGGGATGATACATTATATAGTCAACTGATCAACATTTATCGGTAAC
>VHZZ01031635.1:4214-16007 GCA_009801015.1 Silene noctiflora
AGTCTGTAGTAGTTGGTTTTTGAGACTTTGCTTTCAGTTGTATTTTGTTAGACAGTTTGATAAATGTTGTAATCACCTTAATTACTTATTTAAAAATTGTTTCTTTATTGTCTTATGATCATCATTGCCTCGGTAAATCGAGATGGCAGCATCTCCATACCTAAGGTGGCCTGGTAAGGCACTTTGGAGTATGGGGGTGTTACAATGCATTTGTTCAATTGGTAGAACGAAGTCGTTTTAGGGGTCGTAAGCTATAAACGAACTCGACTCCGAGACCTAGATCTTCCTAAGGATTGTAAGATATAAACGAACTCGATCCTAGCATAGCTACAATTATTTACCAGATTCATCACTATGATCATACCATGTTTTTCTCTTATAAACCCATGACACCCTAGTGCCCTTAATCAATTGTTTACGTCTTCATTCCATTTGCATGCTTTGGTATTCCGTTTATTTAAATTGTTGTAGTAGCGTAGCTTCCAACTCAACCCAAATTTGTGACATTAAGACATGACTAATTTTAATTTGATTATAATTTGATAAACCATCCTTTGGGATCGAACTCTACTTTGCACTTACTCATTAGTTGGAGTATAAATATTTTTTGATGGGCCTTAACGACGGGACACGCATCAAAATGGCGCCGCTGCCGGGGATAGTGCATTGTTGAATTGTTATCCTTAATTGCTTTTTATTTATGTCTTTTTCCTTGAGGGAGCCAATTCCTCAAGGAGGTTCTAATTGTTTTCAAGTTTTTGATATTTTGCATGCCTAGGAGATTACAAGGTAATCACCTACCCATTGATCACGAGATTGAGAGGACGTTGAGAGGGATAAAAAGAATATTTTGAGGAGCTTCTACTTTGACAACGGAAGAACCAAACTTTGGTATCCGAGGGCTTGTAGACGTGGGAATTGCGCAAGTGGAAAAAATTGAGTTTACTAATCCTTTTGCAAGACAAGGGGAAGCCAACCCAATACCAAAACCACCAAACATGCCTAAATTTTCATCTCATTCTGTGCCAACCGAGGAGAACAAACCAAATGGCACTCTGACACCTGCTCACTTAATCGGGAACATCATAGCGAAGTCTGCCTTTTTCCTTAATCGGAACCGCCAAGCAATGGTTGAAAAGCCTTGACAAGGCTACACTTGGTATCGATTCTTGGAAGAATTTAGCACTCGCCTTTTACGAGAAGTTCTACCCACCCTAGAAAACAAATATGCTTAGAGCCCAAATCACCGGGTTCAAATAAAGGGATGGGGAATCTCTTTACAAAGCTTGGGAAATATTCAAAGAAACATGCCGCTCTTGTCCCCACCATGGGTTAATCGAGTGGTTCTTAGTCCAACAATTTTGGAATGGATTGTTCGAACATTCGAGGAATTTCCTCAATATGGGTTCAAATGAGAGGTTCGCCGAAGTTGATGATAAGCAAACATGGGCCAAAATATAAGAAATGGCGGTCCACAACTCCCAATATAGTCGACCAAGGAAGACTACAAAAGGAGGGAAGCATGATGTGGATTCCGTCACCCAACTAAGTGCCGATTTGAGTGCACAAATGTGTTCTCATATTGATACAATGAACTTGAAATTCGACAAAGCTATGGCCAAGATAAGTGAACCCTCAAACTCCTCAAAGCAACAAACATCCCAATATGTTAATGCTATGACAGTATCACCTTCCATTCCCGATGGCGTTTGTAAAAGTTGTGGAACTTTGGGACACACTCAACTTGAGTGTAGGGGAAGCACCGAGCAAGTGAATGCATTTCAAGCTTACAAAAGCGGAATCCCATACTCAAACATTTATAACAAAAATACCAAATTCCACCCCAATCTTTCATACGAAAGCCCAAATTTTCAAACTCCTACACCATACACTCCACCACCAATGAGAAATCCTACTCAAAGACCTTTATACACTCAAGGATTTCAAAGCCAAACATCCTATTGCCAACCCAATGATCAAGCTTTTGATGTTCAAAAAGCGGTTTTGTAAATACAAAAGAATCAACAAGATTTCTTTTCTCAAATGCAAAAGGATATTCAAGCCAAAGACATCACCATCAACAACATTCTTGCTCATAACAAGATGATGGAGACTTAATTTTTTCAATTGGCATCCTCAAGTTCTCAAAGAAAAAAGGGGCAATTACCACCCCAAGGTAACCCCCCAACTAGGAATGAAACTATCAATGCCATCCAATTGAGGATTGGTACACATTATGAGGGACTAAAGAAGCCAATCGAAGAGGATATTGTTGAGGGGAATGCTTAGTCAAGGAAAGGGATGCAAAATGGAGGTTTGAAAGAAAGGATTGAGCCGGACTCATAAAAAAGGGACACCAAAGTAGTAGAGCCTACTACAAATGAACCATTGAAGAAGAGAACCGAAGAAAAGGGTAAAGAAGTTGAAAGGGAGCCCATTGTGATCAAGCTACCCTTTCCAAGTCGTTAAGCTAAACCCAAAGTTGATAAGCAACTCAAGAAGTTCATGGAAATTGTAGAGAACTTGGAAGTTTCGATTCCATTCACGAAACTTATCACTCATGTCCCGGCCTATGCGAAATACATGAAGGATATTCTTACCAAGAAGAGGCCCATTAAAAGGTCGGAGATTATTGCCTTCACCAACACCATTAGTTACATCATTCAAGGAAATTCACCACCTAAACTTAAATACCCGGGAAGCTTTTCTATCCCATGTACCATTGGAGACACCACCATTGACAAAGCACTATGTGACCTAGGTGCTAGTGTGAGTGTCACGCCATACTCGATGTGTGAAAATCATGGTGTGGGGGAATTAAAGTGTACTTCTATGACAATGCAAAAGGCGGGCCGTACCATAAAGAAGCCACTAGGAGTATGGGAAGACATGCTGGTAAGAGTTGGCAAATTCTTTATACCGGTGGATTTAGTCATAGTGGATATGGAGGAAGACTCTAATATACCCATCATTTTGGGGAGACCTTTCATTTACAGCGCCGGAGCGGTTATTGATGTCAAGAATGGTATCCTTACCCTTGAAGTGGGTGATGAGAAAATAACTTTCAATCTCCACAAGACAATGAAGGCACCACACTTGAATGAGCCATACTTCATGGTTGACCATTACAATCGAAAATGAGAGAAGAAGAAGCCGGAATATTACTCCACTCCAAGGGCCATCAAGGATGAAAAGCATAGTGAAAAGGATAAAGGGACCTTGGCCAATTGAAAGAAGGAGGTAGATGACATTGAATTAGCTCTATTTGGAGAGCTAGGAGTTTTTAAAAAGAACAACACAAATAAGAGCTTGCAAAGCTCATTTCCAAAGACAAATACCAATGGTGGCCTTGAAGGCCAAATAAATGGAGAAGAGACTATGCCTACCTATGGTCTTTTCAAATCAGGGGCAGAAGTATCGGAGGTCAATGGCTTATGGGATGACGAGTTTGAAGGACTAGTCAATCCCTATGTCGTAAATTCTCTATTCTCAAGCCAAGATCATGGATCCCCGTGTCACTACGATTTTGACCATGGGAGCTATAAGAATAGAGGAAAGGAAATGACAAGGTCAACGCAAGACTTCTATATTGAATGTGAGCAAACTTTCGGATACTTATATGAGGTGTTGAGCAATATCAACAACATCCTCAACATTCCCCCTTGAAATCTTTAATGGGGAGAGTTTGGTGGAGTCCTCCCTTAAACCAACATTTGTATATATACTAACTCTTTAACTTGCATTTAAATTCATTTTATTCTTTCGAATTTTTCGCATTGCATTTGTTTGCTTTGTTGACAAGATTTTTGAAAATGAGAGCAAGTAAGGGAGGTTACTAATTGTGTTGTGAAGTTTATAGATTGATCAAGCAAAGTGTGGGGAAGCATATTCCTAGGATAATAAAGCCTAAGGATCTCACCCCAATGCTAGGAAGTTCGACAAAGGAAGCATAAAGACGAGTCCCCACGAGTTGGCTTCAACTCGTGGGACTTGAATCAATAGGAGCAAGAGTTTTGGTGACTGCAGAACTCGTTCGAGTTGTAGGGGAACTCGTGAGAGTCTTTAAGAGCTCGTGCGAGTCCCTGAGAACTCCTACGAGTTCCCCAACTGAAGAAACGACACTATCCCAAAACTCGCACGAGTCCTAAGGAGTTCGTGCGAGTTCCCCTAGTTTTTGCTCGACTCCTCCTTTATTTTATACTCCTTCCTTCCTTATTCATTCTTACAAATACAACAAACAAACACAAACACAATTTTTACAAAAACCCACTTCAAACTCATCAAATACTCACCCAAATTCATCAATATTCATCACAATCATGCTTTTAACCAAATCAAACAACTCCATTATCAACATTTCACTCTTTTAATCATTAAAAACAACCAAATTCAACCAATAATTTCTAGGGTTTGAAGAAATTTGAAAAAAATCCCCAAATTAATTGTTCTTGGAATTCAGTTTAGAAATAAGAGTGAAAATTGAAGGTTTGTTGATACCTTTTACAAGGAGCATTGGAAATGGCAAGAACAAAAGTCAACAATAACACTTCCAATTCTCAAAATTTGTCCAAGAGGCAGAAGGTTCTAGTATCCGAGCCATTGGTAATTCATGAAAGAGGGAGCAATGAAGCAATTGAGGTAGCAACAACTTCAACTACATCAGAGATTGAGCAACTCATTGATTTTTCAGAGGTAAGCTTCATTGACATTGCTCATAAGAATGCTTTTCAATTCCTTACTAAGAAAAAGATTACTGCCACCAAATTTGTATGCAAAGACACCTTAACCAAATTGGAAGTACTAGACCAAACCAAATCCTTCTTCTAGTCAATGAATTTATCTACTTTGTTCGACATGCATGATTTGACATACCCCTCCCTAGTACTAGAGTTCATTAGCTCTTTGCAATCACTTATGGAAGATTAAGGGAGATATGTAGAATTCCGACTTGAGAATGTGTCACAAAGAATGAACAAGACGATTTTTGGTGAAATACTTGGTCTTCAGGGTCAATGGAAGTACTCTAAGAAACCTCGTGGTTTCAATGCTAAACCAATTTGGAAAGCCATTTCCGGACGAGACTTTACCTTCCACAAAGATTGGCATGCTCTATTTGTTTACCATCCAGGTTTCCGATATTGGCATCGTTTCATTGCCAATACCCTTATAGCCCGCAAGGAAGCTAACAACTTCTCGTAACTTGACCTTGTTTTTCTCGAATCTCAAGTTAATGGCCACGTGAATTACAAAGTTCCATATGATATTCTCGAATTACTACTTGAAAGGTGGTGTGATATTCGAAAGGGTAAGGAAAACATGGCTTACATTGTTAATGGTGGTTTGATAACAAAGTTGGCTAGGCACTTTAACCTGAACTTCAACATTGATAAGGCTTATAAACCGGTGAGAGGGGGTACCCTTCTTGATATGCATGCCTTGATCTACAAATTCCATTGGGTCACTCATGACAATGTGACCGGAAAGTTCGAGTGGCTTACCAAAGATGAAATGCCATTAACTTTGCCTACCAAAATGTGCCGTATTAACGTTAATCGAGATAACTATTTTCTACCAATCACTCCTCAAGCAAGATCTATTATTAAGAATCAACAAACACAATATGAGAGCTCTTCCACCTTTGTTACACCTCCCTATCCATATGCATTTCAAGATTTCACTGTCAACGACCCTAACATAGTTGAGGGAAATGACTTTGCAACACAAATATTGAAGCATCTCCATAGGGAAGCATACAAGGATAGAGTCAACGCTTACTACGCCCAATATCCACCCCTCCTACACATGGCTAGGCAAGGACTAATTGACCATAATTATCCTTTGTCGGATTGGTTGGACAAGAGGGTCTTCTTTCCTAATGCTCCCCAAGATGAAGAGGTCGGGAGTTCAAGTCAAAGGTGTGAAGATATTGTTGAGGATGAGGAGCATGGTGAAGATTTCGAAGATGATAGCATGGAGGATGATGTAAGTGGTGAAAGTAATGATCAAAACATTGATGAAAGTGGTAGCTCAAGTTCCGATGAAGGGAGTGATGATGAGAGCACCGAAGGGTGAGCGAGCGTTAAGGTCGAAGGCAAAGAGGAGGAAGGCACACATGGATAGTAATGGCTCCCATAGCATTCCCCTTGTTCACAATTGTGAGTCTCCTACCTCTCCCTTAGCTTCTATTTTCGCTCTTTTTCAAATCTTATTCATTATATTTTTATAACTTGTTCTAACATAGTTCATGTAGAGTCATTTTGGGCCCTTCATGTCTATGAGTTTCGAGTCTAGAAACATCAAAGACTTATACCTCGGTACCATTGAGGTGTTTTTAAATATTTTTAATCCCACCATGAAGAATCCAAAATGACAAACCTTATTCATGCATTGCATTCATGGCTCATGGCCAAGTATACCCCATGTTTTTTCACTAGAAATAATGTTTTATTTGGTTTGGGGAAGACTTAATCATAGGCTACCCGAGTCAATCCAAATTGGCTCTCCGAACAATAAATAGCATGCATCACGTAGCGTAGTTTATCTTAGTTTGTATCACTTGTACATACTTATCATTTAGGTTTGCATAGTTAGAGCATTCATTCATGCATTTCCTTTGCCCACTTTTGTACATTGATGACAATGTCCATAATAAATGTGGGGATGGGAACTATTATTCCGAAAACTTATAAAAATTCGAAAAACTTGAAAAATTTAAACACGTTCTTTACTTTTTCATTAAGATAAAATTCCAAAAAAATTGAAATTTTTTAAAAAAGACCAAGAATATGTCCTTTACTTTGTAGTGTATAGCTTTAGTATTGCATATACTTGTGTTTGTTACTCTTCTCACATATGGACTACACCACATTCGAGAAATCCTTAAGGGATGCATGAAGAGCCGCATGGTATGATCGTTTCATTATATTATCCTTATTTTTTATGTTAATGACAATATGGTGCATTTTTTTTGTCGCGGCTTATCTACTATGTAATGATAGAGTTTGCATTTATATTACTTGCCATATTAGTTGCTAGAGCACGTGCATTAGACTTGTATATATATAGTTGCATCATGGCATATAGTTTGCATTTAGGAAACTTTGTGAAAATGCCTAAATAGGAAGCTTGACAAGTGTATATAAGGCCCTTGTAGATACTTTTTTCTCCTTAGGACTTTATTTGCTAGAATGCATACAAGACACCCTTGACTGTGTCCTATTAGTATCTTTTGTCCTATGAGCTAAGGCCTAGTAAAGGGTTAGAATATGAATCACCTGGTCCAACCCTATGATGTGATATGGACCCGATAAAGCTGTCTAGGTGACCTTGAATTGACTTGGTGGTTTGGCATCCAAAAATACTTTTCAATAATAAGTTTGTAATGCTCTTTTAAAAGTTTTGTCGTGGATAAATCTCAAAGTAAACCACAAATGTTTTGTAAAGTGAAATATCAAAGTGAATTGTTTTGATGGAGGTGTACCACTTCGATGTGCTTTGGTGCGGAATCCATTGAATTGGGCCCCCATTCGGTTATGAATTCAACCACCCAGAGACGGAGTGACTATCACCCTGAAAAAGCTATTTGTCTAGAGGTTAACCGGTTCCCTAATAAGCGATTGGCGAAAGAAAAGGACACTAGCTAGCGAGGGACAAACCCCATCTAAAATCTTGAAAGTGAATGTGAATGAGGTCGAGTTTAAAATGCCAAAAAAATCCATTTTTGTTTTAAACAATTGAGCAATGCATCCCCCAAAATATTATGTTATGCCACCTTGTCGAGCTTGGGACGATCCTTGGCCTTTACACTCGTAGAGAATCCGAGACTTGACATATCACATGCCACTAACATCATAGGGATCACCCTTCCATCCCATCCGATCGCCCTTGATGAAAACATTTAGCGATTGACGACAAAAGTAGCCTAGTTCGAAAATATTTGGAGGTGACTTGTTTATATCCTCTTAGACTTAGTGACTTGCAGAACTAGTATCTTTGATGGAATGTGTACCCTTATATTGCTTCCCATTTAGATGATTTCCGCCACTTATATGAGGAAAGTGGCTATTCTTTTGTAGATGCGTCCTTTGATTTAATTTTGTGCTTCATGTAAGATTCATCGCCATTTTGGCAAGCCCCACCTTGCCTTGCAAGAAGGCACCCTACCTCATTGATGCCTTGTTGTCAATTGAAGGGGCGGAGTGAGACCCGCTAATTATCTCACATCGGCTAGTTTATTAGTTAGTTTAAATAAAGGTCTTCGTTTGATCACCTCTTTACTTGGGACGAGCAAAGATTCGGTTTGGGGATATTTGATGTGACTTGTTTACACGCACATTTAGTCCTCTAACTAGCCTCGTTCCTTACACTTTTATGCATGTATTAGGGTCGTTTCTTATCTTTAGTTTCCTATTTGCTATTCTATGTGGTTTTGGTGCACTTAGTAGGAGAGGATTGCCGACCTTGTATTCCTGGAGCAATTCGGGAGCTAAATGGATCACATTTAATGACCAAGCAAGAAGAAGGGATCAAGACCAAAGACCGTAGTAGTTATGTAAAGTATTCGGGCAATGATAAGGAACTCCTGCGAATTCTGAGGTTCTCCCACGAACATTGGGGCAACAAGCCAAAGGAGGTGACTCTGAAGGACAACTCGCGCGAGTCCTCCCAGACTCGTGCGAGTCTGAAGCCAGTTCGTGCGAGTCCCGGGGACTCGCACGAGTCCCCCAGCAGAGTGCTTCCTTCGACCATAAAAAGGACTCCCACGAGTCCTACAAGCTCTAGCTCCTCCTTGGACTAATTTTAGGGGCCTAATTGTCATTTAAACCCTTATTTAACCCTAATTTTATACTTAGTAAAAATAGCCTATGTAATTTGAGAGAGAAGAGGACCGAGCTTTAGAGAGCATTACTACTTCATCTCCTAGTTTAGATTAGCTTAATTACACTTTAATACTTTCCTTGTTTTTCAAGTAATTTAAGATCTGGTTTGTAATTGAAGAATTCTTGGGTTTTGTATTGGGGAATTGACAACTCCTCATCATTAATCAAAGCTTTTTTATATTGTTCATTCATTCCCTTATTCATCTTAAGTTTGTATAATCTTTTACTCTCTATTTAATCATTTATTTACTTGTTTTGTTATTTACTTCATCATCATGTTTATGCTTGTTAAGATGTTTGGCACCCTCTTTTGCATTTTTACCACCATGATGTGTAAGTAGTCCTTTAGCTAGGCTTAATGGGGGAGTAGAGGAGTAATCATGGGGTAGATCTATGTATGATGAGTTCATATAAATGATTGTTTGTTATGTTCTTCAACCTATGCACATGTTATGTTTGATGAAATGCTTGATTGACAACCTAGCATGATTCTCTATCTTCTTAACAAAACTTGTAAGATATAAACCAACTCGAGTATTGTTAGACCATGCATTTGTTGAATATGTAGAACGAAGTCATTGTAGGGGTCGCAAGCTATAAACCAACTCGACTCTGAGACCTAGATATTCCTAAGGATTGTAAGATATAAATGAACTCGATCCTAGCATAACTACAATCATTTACCGGATTCATCACCATGATCATACCATGTTTTCCTCTTATGAAACCATGACACCCTGGTGCCCTTAATCAATTGTTTACATCTTTGGTTTTGCATGCTTTGTTATTCAGTTTATTTACATTGTTGTAGTAGCGTAGCTTTCAACTCATACCAAATTTGTGACATTAAGACATGACTACTTTACATTTGATCATAATTGACCAACCATCCTTTGGGATCGACCTCTACTTGCTACTTGCTAGTTAGTTGGAGTATAAATATTGTTTGATGGGCCTTAACGACGGGACACGCATCAAGTGGATTTATTCTTCCTTGAAGATAGGAACTATTCTCAAGCTTGCTATTCCATCTTTTGCGTTATACTTGTGATTCCAACGCTCATTCCTGCTGTCTTGCGTTCTGGTCAGGCAATTTGACACATCCCTACTTGTTATACCCTCTCCTAGTTTATGCATGCTATCCTGTCCTACGGCAGTAATGCCCCTGATAGATTTTGTTGGCTGATTGTTGATATACCCTGGCAGAATTTATCCTGGCTCAACAGTTACCAAATTTGGTCCCGATTTGGAATTAGTAGGTGTCATTTTAACCTACAAAACCCATTTTAAACTCAGCCTAGCATATGGTAATTTGAGGTCAAACTCAAAGGATGAGGGTGCCTACAAATTTTCAAATATAAGTCTAAATCTAGAAGTGAAAGTGTCACAATAGGTTTGGATTTGTAATATAATCTAATGAAATATAAGCGAAGCAACAAAGTAAAGTGTAAACAAGAATGACAACTATAATGAATTAGTAAAGGGAAAAATTAGGATGAATAAGTTCATATAGGTGACTAGGGGATCTTGTAGGTTGGCACTTGTTGATAGGTAGTGAGTGTACTTGGAAAATGAGTACAGTCTATCAGTCTAACCACCTCACTATAAACCAACACGAGCTAGCTCTCGCGTACACACGGTCGATCCACTAACCACAAGCAAGTCCTAACACAATCTAAGACTCTCAATCTTATAGATGTGTGTAAATAGATAATGAGCATGTAAATTATCAATAACACATTTCATCAGACACGCAGAGTAATTATCATACCCACCGCATACGAAGACTAACCTCTATTCATACCCATAATCCCCATTAATCCTATTAAAGCCACTACTCACTCAAAATTAGTAAGAATAGACTGACAATAACATAAAACATGAAGTCTTAACTAGACATGGTGATTTAAAACAAGTAGTTAACAAATTAAGTAAAGACAAGACAATAAATTAAGACTAAGCACACTACTACAATTTTACTCTAATAGGACACCTCATAGAGGACGGTTAGGGACGGAACCGTCTTATATCAGCCAATAATTTTGGTGCCATTTGTGATTACATACTTAAGACGGTTAATAATAACACCCGTCCTCGTTGTAAAAGAAACAAAGACGGTTGGTCAATAAAACCGTCTTCTTATTAAAATAMAAGACGGTTGTTTAGCTGAACCGTCTTCTTAGTTTTTAATATTGATCATCCAACTTCTTCCCCCATTACCACGTTACCATCCTTATTCAAACACATTACTTCACCGTCTTCTTATTCCAACTTCGTATTCTCGTTGTTATACCCTAGCGACGCATAAACCCCAATTCCACCACCACCAGCGCCTTGCAAGCCATCATCACCCTTAGCCAACACCGAACCACCGATCATCGCCTGCTGCTGTTCATCTTCTTACCGAGGTGTGTGTCAATTATTGTCATATTTTTCATTTAATATCTGATTAATCGTTTATTTAGTACAAATTGTTTCGTAAATACTATAATTGAACGATGAAATCGGGTCTGCATATCATATTTTTCCTTAATTAATTCATGATAATTCGTTTTGCTGCTGCTCCATTTTTTTGGTAATTGCAATTCCCTTAATCTAATTCCTCAATTAATCTATGATAATTCGTTTATTTTACTTGTTTTGCTGCTCCATTTTTTCGTACATATTACAATTCCCTTATTCTGATTCCTTTCTTTGTATTTATCTGGCTATTGTATGTGCGCAGAATAGATCGTTACTTTTATACCGTAATTTTTGGTACTCGGGTTTAATTTGATTTAGTTGTATTGGCGAGATTAAAATACGGTAAAACTTTCAAACTTACGGGGAGAATTATAATGATAGTGTTGGGAGTTCACAAGGGAGTATATATAGGCTGTTTTAGGAGGTCGTCTATGGGAATGTTTTTGTTGTT